>JAEMWC010000937.1:50000-125000 GCA_016490735.1 Pachyseris speciosa
TCTCATCCCCTGTGTACGCTTCTCCAAACAGTATCTGATTAGTGTCAACTATACCAGCTGCAACCATGAGTTGTTCTAAAGAGAAATAAAAATGGAAAGTTTGAAAACCCTTTACCATGTCCATCAGAGTAAAACTTGAAGTGTAAATAACCCCAAAATGTTTTTCCACTAATTTAAAACTTTTCAACTTTTCCCAAAACATGTAGCCTTTATTTCCAGTTTTGGACTTCTTTATTGTCTTCAAAGCTTACGATAAACTTTAGTTAGCATCATTTGGTACACGACCGATTTAGAAGGCATGGGTCTACTCCTGATTTAACGTCACAAACTGCTTTGCATGCATGTTTACAATGACTTGCTGCGATGCAAATCAGGTTGTGACGTCAAATTAGAGAAAATAGATCCACGCCCCTGACTCGGTCGTGTCACATAATGGCTAGATTTCTTACCTTTTATAAAAAAAAGTCAAGATTTGGTTTGAAAAGGCGCAATGCATTTCGAACAGGTGCAAAGATGTATTTTAGCGAAAAATATTTTGGAGTTGGGTGCACTTTGAAACCTTATGTCTGTTGATGAGCAATACTTCTCTGCCAACTTTTGATACCATGATTACCGAGCACTACGATCTTGTGGTGCAATTTGTGGGTTATTACTAGTTGCGTGAACAAGTATAATGTGGCTGTTAATGTTTTACTCGGGTTTAAATCCTTGTGTGATCTCTAATAATCATGATATTTACCCAGGAAGCTCCACTCACCGAAGTGGTTTTCAGGGAGGTCCTTCATCCCGATCGAATTGGAATTAGGAAATGCTGATTTTTGAGGAGAGGGGAAAACCGGAGTACCCGGAGAAAAACCTCTCGGAGCAGAGTAGAGAACCAACAACAAACTCACCCCACATATGACGCCGAGTCCGGGAATCGAACCCGGGCCACATTGGTGGAAGGCGAGTGGCCTCACCGCTACACCAACCGTCCCTGCTCCCTCAATAATTACTGAGAGCTTTAGAACAGGGTTTCCCTGTGTCGCTGTTTGTTATGCAGCATAAGACAGGTCTGGTTTTTATTTATTCTGGTCAGTGGTGATTATTTCTTTTTAAGGCGTGAATAAATTAAACTCTCTCACCCTCATAAGCAAGTCGATTCAGCTCTCTTTCTTCAGCCCGTTTCTTACATTTCCTTTTGCAAAACACCACAGAAATAGTAAGCAATGACAATACAATAACAGCAGCGGCACCAACAGCGAGCAGGCGACTCCAGACGCCATCCATAATATCCTCTAACAAGTACTTTGGGGTGGTCCAGCGCGTCATATCATCTGGAATGCAGTCAACGCCAGAGACCAGCTCATGTCCCTTTGGACACACACACTGGAAACCACCATTAGTGTTGCGACAGTAACTCTGGTGAGAGCAGTTATGTATCCTCCATGCACACTCGTCTTTATCTGTAACGCACCGTGTCATATGTGAAACAAATCTCTTTTGGTATCTACTCCAACTGTCTTGTTATTTGTTAATCTTCTCTACACTTTCCTAGGGCTGAGGGTACAACATTAACCCAGTTGACATGTTTGGGGGCGAAACAGTTTCACCTCATTCACACCTTCGGCCTTGTGTCAAATATTTTCCAAATTTAAGGTGGCGCTGACCCCTTAGCAAGATTTTTTTTAATTTGATTACTACAACACCAAAAATTAAGGTTCACCGATCTTATTTCTTAGTTATGATCCTTTGTGTATTTTTGACAGGTCATACCGTTTCTCGATAACTTGTTATGTCTAGTAATCATAAGGACTTGTTCACTAATGATTGGAAATAAAATTTGATACCTTGAATATAGTAAAAACGAATGAGGAGTGGTAGTATTGATCCATCATAGTATCAATGCTAGAAAGTACTGGAAACTATTATCAACCACCCTAAATGCGCAAAATCCCCTTGTACCACGGACTCGAACTTTTCATCTGCGATGAACAATACACTGCTTGTATTCTGGTCTCACTGAGAGATGTGATCACCGAATTCTAAATGTATAGTCAGCTGAGCTGCTCATGACAGTTCTTCAACTGTTATTCACTTGAGTGTCGAAAGTGATTCGAAGTTTGCTTTTGTTTTGCATTGCTACGCTATGTGATTGGTCGGCAAAATACGCGCCACTTTTTCAACCAATTGTCACACGAATTTTCCCGCGCTTGACGATAAATGCACGTGTTTGATTCGATATCTGATTGGCTCATTGCGTTGCTTGTGTCTGTTGTGATTTGCAAGAGTAACTATTCAGGTTTTTGTTTTCTGACGCTAAATAAAAACGCTCTTTGATAAAAAGTCGCGACCTACCTCTGCATTTCTTACGTTCGTAATGATAGCCTTTCTCACACAGGCATTTAAAGCTCCCCACTGTGTTGAAACACTTTTTTCCCATCTTTTCACATAATTCTTTTATCTCCTTTCTTTTGCACTCATCAATGTCTAAAAATCGAGAAAGACAACGAGTTACTGCTAATTGTTATCACAACGCAACTGTGTTTTCTTCACTTCAAAGTGCACCTAGCCCAAGTTATTTTTTCCGCTAATATAAAACTTTGTACCTATTGCAAGCACATTTAGAATATTTTTTCCAGCTTTGGTCGCTCGGTCGTGTGTCAGGTGACGGCTAGTTTTCGTAACTTTTACAGTCTATAAAAAGTCAAAATTTGGTTTAAAAAAGGCGCAGTGCGTTTCGAACAGGTGCAAAGATTAACTTTAGAGGAAGAATATTTCGGCTTAGGGGCACTTTAAAAGCGCCTCTAGGTCCTCTAACAAACAGGTTTTCTGTGTCCGCAAGGTACACACCAGAGTTGAGGCTGTTTCTCGCCATTATAGATAACGCCTTTTACCAAAATGGTAGCCTGCATGACAGGCATTCGAAGGGGCGCACGAGGAGGGAGGGAAAAGAACTTGCCATGCAGGTTACCAACCTTGTAAATGAAAAATATTCTACTGCTTCATTATACCTTGTTTAAAACAAGCCAAAACCCGACGAATATCCCCTTGTTACTGATGCACTCGCAAATGCTCGCCGTAATCTTTGCAATAATTTCTACTTGGAATTTATCCTCTGTTTTTGCCACTTCTTTTTATTGTTTATCCCTTTGCTTCACAGCCTCTGTTTGAAATGTCAAATGTCAGTCGGTGGTGTCATCTTTTAGATCCGTTTCGGCACCTCTGAAATAGAAACATTGACTTGAAAAGACACTTTAAATTGCTCCGTAATAGAAGTACGAAGTTTTTCGTGAGTGAGGATCGCCTTCTTGTAGTGCAACTGTCAACGGCTTGCCGATTTAAACAAAGTTTAAGTTTCAAGTTTATTTAATTTATTTATCAAATAATCATACAGAAATATGCACTGTCCGCCGTTAGCAAAGGCTAGTCAGGGCGAGCAGTGTTAAATACGTATATCATAAAATAAATAAAAGATTTACAGAGCAAGAGATTAAAAATTCTAGACAAATTACAAATACATCAACACATTTAAGATATGACAAGAGAACAGAACAAGCTGAGGTCTTATAGTTTTGCTAATAAATTACACAAATCAATAAAATTATCGTATTTTGCAAATCTCTGGAGGAGGAGATCGTGAATTTTACTTTTAAAGTTGTGTTTTGATAGCCGGCGCACTTCACAAGACAAGCTATTCCAGATTCTAACACCATTTCTTGAAAAAGCCTTTTTAGTATATCTAATCTTGAACTTTCGACAAAATAGTCGCCTCTTGAAGATGATCTTGGAATGAATATTAGCTTGGTAAGTAAATAAGTTAGATATGTTAGGAGGTGACAAGTTATTGGATATGTCATGCATCAAGATGGCAACTGATTTAAAGTAAAACATGTCCAGAGGAAGAAAACGAGAAGAAACAAAAAACGGGATTGCATGAGATCTGTAGTCACCAAAATACATTAAGCGAAGGGCTCATTTTTTCAAAGGGGCGCGTTTTCCAAATGCTCATTGTAAAGTCATGTAGAATGTGCAATGCCAGTATAAATCGCATGTGTCTTTACCTGGTTTATTCTTCGTGTCTTGCACTATTTTGCCTTTTGTTTCTGATCTTCTGCTCCGCATATTGAGGGTTCCTTGGCCGGAATCGCGGGAAAGAACGAACCCTGGGGGAACTGCGGTACCTTCCCTGTCATCATTCCAATCCCATCCTGAGATAGAACGAGATTTTCAAATCCACGACAACAAAACCCAAATCTAATAAATATTGCGTGTTGCATGTAGTGAAACAGTTTCGAGAGACTTCAATTCGACTTTTTTACACTGCAGTTTTTTTGCTAAAAGAACCTTGCATACGGCAGAAGACTTACTTTCCCTCTGACACAAGCGAAGAATGAGCCCACCAATAATATACAGGACGCCAACTGGCGCTTTTTCATGCTTTCGCGGCGTCTTGGTCACATTATTGTCCTGTTATTGTAGCTCCGAGCTTCTGACGTAATAAAAGCTAACAACCTTCTAATTCCGTACAAAGAGCGGAGTTAGTTAGTACCGATTAAGCTAATTAAACGCAATCAAGAAATGACGAAAACTGGAGAGCAAGAGAGTCTCTGGTAAATAAAGATTTTATTACACCCCATTTCGCTTAACACAGTATATATTTTATGCGCCAGTGATGATTCATTTTTTGTCAACTTCCTCTTGAGCAGTAGTTATAAATATTTGACAGAAAATTCGCACTAAACTCTCAAGTTCATAACTACGATACGAGAAGCTCAAAGCTATTCCATATTCCGAAGATTAGAACAAATATTTGCAAGTTTTCGCTGAGATATCAGGGTCCCAGATTTTATAATTCCTTGTCTTCTGATATTCAGTCTGCCCGCACAATGACATCATTTATTAATGGCTTAAAAACTTCTCTTATTGACTTCTCACTTTTTTTTTTCCATTTGTGTTTGTGTCTGTGACTATTTTTATATAACGTATGACATTAGTAATGATTATCTTGTTTCTTAAATGTTTTTGATTTATTCATCTGCTAGCCTATATGATAAAAAGATTGTGTTTTATATTCTAGGATTTAGGAGGTCCATCTCGTATAAGCGTTGTGGCTTCTTATCGCCCTCCTTGCCGCTTCTATTAATTTATGAAGTATTTATTATTTCGTTATGTGTAACTAATTGTGGCTAAATAATAAACTGAACTAAACTGAACTGATATGTGTTAGGTCAAATAGCCGCAAATTAAAACTTGTCTTGGTGTATATCTTTGCTGCAGAATGTTTTCTCGGCTTATAGATTTTCCCTTTTTTTTGTCAATTATGGTTGAGTATGTGTATGATTCCAAGCGTTCCAGCAAAACACTCATTTCACGTCTTGTCAACTTCTCTGTATGTCTTGTAGCTCGCGACTCTTAGTCACAATTTTCTTGGTCCAAATATAAAATGTGGCGAAAAAAATAGGGATTACGACGCGCTAAGGTCCCCGTTTCGTAGGGGCATGCTGAAAAAATCCATTGCCAGAGTGACTACTACGATCTGCAACAGTTCAGTTCAATTCTGCACGATAGTCATGTCTCCACATGGATGGACCTTGGTACTACAGCGCAGTGAAAAAGTTGAACAACGAAATCATGGACAAGCGAAAACTTTTTTCACTGTAATATTCCACGTAAACCTCCAAAAATAGGATTCATTTGGTTGTTCGTCGATTGGTTTCAGTAAAAACAAGATTGTACGAAAGTGAATTGCGCGTGCGTGCGGGTACAGCACGTGCACGTGCGTTTGTTTTTGAGCACGTGCTTACTATTATGACGACACTGAAAAGATCATTTCAAAATACGGCAGAGTTGCGAAAAATGGGTCAACCGTTTCTCAAAACAATTCTTACCGTGGTTCTTTTCCTAACCCCAAGTCTAATACAAACGACTGAGAATTCTTTATCTCTGCATGACGATATTCCAACACCAACGGCCATTCCTGAGAATTTCGAGGGTTTTCCCGCAGGCTGCAAATTGTATCTAGGTAGGAGACTTCTTCAGTGCCGAAATGCTCAACTCCGAGCTATACCAGAAATCAGCCAAAGATGGAATGTGGAAATCGTGTAAGTAACATTCAGCACACTTAAAATGTGTTCTTTTAAATTTTATTGCAATTCCTACCTACAAGAAAAACGTGAAGACAAGTCAAAGAAAGCTATTAGCAAGAAGCGCCGAGAGAAACTTTCAAATGCGTTTGTGTGATTATTATTATTATTATTATTATTATTATTGTTATTATTATTATTATTATTATTATTATTATTATTATTAACCACCAAAGCGAGTAAATATAAGAGAAGTTAAAGATATTGTGCATCAAATGGGAACTCGGAAAAAAATCCGAGCCCCAGATGGGTTTGAACCCACGACCCTCCGTGATCTAGTCTGGGTTCAAATCCCATCTGGGGCTCGGATTTTTTTCCGAGTTCCCATTTGATGCACAATATCTTTAACTTCTATTATTATTATTATTATTATTATTATTATTATTATTATTATTATTATTATTATTATTATTATTATTATTATTATTATTAATCCAAGCGTACCAGCGTTTCCAATTTTCTCAACAGCGACCTCTCTGGAAACAACATCTCAACTATCCAGTTCGGAAATGGCTATAGCAACGTTAAATCTGTGTAAGTATATCACTGTTTGATGGTTTTTTTTTTAAAGGAACGTCTTCCCTTTCTCCAGTTTTAAACTTGGTTGAAATGTGTATTTTTTGCAGCCATTTAGAGCGAAACAACATCACCACAATGAGCGAGGGATTAATTCTTCAATTACAAAATTTTCATTGGTTGTAAGTATAAGGTTGTTTGAGACAAAAAAAAACACCCATTATTATTATTATTATACTTGTTTTTTTACCAACTTACGAGGAAATTACTTTTTCCAACATGAATCTCAAGTTACTCCTTTGTTGAAACCACGTTTTACTTGTAACAATCTTGCACACTTTTTTGCATGCGCAATTTTTGGATTGTAAAGAAATGAGAGTAGATTGTGAGTCCTTTGAATATCTACGAAAAATTCGAATAGCAAAAAACGTAGTTATCGATCACAATTAGTCAATCAAAATAAATGAAAATGACGTGCTGACCAGTGAGGTATTCTCACGTGACACAGCAAAAAAATTGATGCGAAAGAAAACAAGAGTAGAAAATCGAGGTAAGCTCTGATTGATTGAATAACTGCAGTTGTGTTCGGATCACATCGGAACTCGTGTGTCTATTCGCGTTAAGATTTTTCTTCAGAAATATTGTCTCGGGAACAGAAAGTTTTCCTTGACAAGTGCCTCACAGATTAAAACGGAATTGACCTAGCTGATAAGCAAAGAACATATTTCGTCAAACAAAAATCTTCTCTCTCCTGTCACATATTTGCGCTTTCATGGCTTTGTAGATGTGAACTATCTTGAGAAATTTCTTTACGAGAGTTTGTTTAATTTATAGAGTTTATATAAGGAATTTTCTCAGACTCAAACAACAGAATTTAAGGCTAAATATAATTTGAATTTTATTTCAGATCTCTCGGAGGAAACCCATTTCACTGCGATTGTAAAATTGAATGGCTCCGCGAGAGACTTCTTGGAATAAACCTCAATTTTCCTCGTTTAACACATATTGATAGCTTGATATGTGCGTCTCCCGCCAGTCTTGAAGGAAAAGCCTTGGTGAACCTCTCAAAGGAAGTCTTATGTGGTAAGAGCAGTAACAGAATTAGATTTTGTTGTCCGCGGTTAAAATTTATCTTCTTCTCGTATGCGACATGTCTACGACGCAAGCGCGTTTCAAGTAAAGGTCGGAGTTTTAAGGTGGCTTGTAAAATTCAATAATAATTCATAAGAGTTATGACCAATCTCCAAGTGGTATTTGAGTCACATGTATACCTCTCTAAACCCCAATATAAATCAACTGCTGCATTAACTTTCACAATACTTCCTGCTCAGCTAATTAGCATGCATTAACTTAGATATATATCTTGTTCCTTAGCTCAGTTGGTAGAACACTGTACCAGTATCGCAGAGGTCATGGGTTCCAAGCCCGTACAAGCCTGAATTTCTTCTCATGCTTTAATTTCACTACTGCTTAAGTAGTGTTCATAACTGCGATGATCATTCACATATTCATTCTTTAATCCGCAGTTCACTGAATATATGATTTTCATATATTCATTCTCACATATTCATCACTCACGGGTATATTACGAACCAACAAAATGACCAGCTCCCAGTTGGCTTGTTAGCAATGCACCGGTATAGCAGAGGTCATGGGTTTAAACCCCGTACATGCAAGACTGAATTTTTTTTTTCAGGCTTTATTTTGACTACTGCTTAAGTTCATAACTGCGATGATCATTCGCATATTCATTCTTTAACCGCAGTTCAAATATATGATTTTGATATATTCATTCTCCTACAGATATTTACTGATTAAATGACAAACACAATCTGTTGTTTCATTTTACAAGAAAGATAAAATATTGAATATTCGCGTCCGACCTTTATGAGCTGCTCATAAAGCCAGGGTCTCCCGCTCAAATTTTATATATTCCTTGCAACGGTTTGGGGGCAATCTTTAAGCTGACCCTTTGATAAATCAATACTACCACTGTCTATAGTTCATATCGTAATAGTAAAATCGAACAATTGTTCATTGGGGAAAAGGTTATGGCCATTTTCTCTCTACAAAATTGCTTGCCAAAACAACAGTCAGTAGGTTGTTAAAGCATCCCTTTTTCAGGTTCTCTTTCCGCAGCTGCTAAAGTTGCGTTCACAGCTGTGATCGCTCAGAAAATGAGGGATTTTCTCTAGCCTCCTTCGCAGACGTCTTTGGACGGCAGTCGGTTTTTTCCTGCCTCCCTTGGATAACCAGAAATGTTGTATCAAGTCAATCACTAACAGATGCAATTCATTCAGAAATGTAATCAAGCGGCCTGTTTTACCATTATTTTAGGTTATAAACCAGTGGATAAGCTGTTAAGAACGACCACACCAAAGCCGACAGTTCATGGAAATAAAACTACTGAATTAACAGAAGAAACTGAACTTGGCAAAAGAAGACTCAAGGCGGCGGAAAAGGGACGAATTGCGGAAATTATTGGAGTCACTTTAGCTTTCGCTGCTATTATAGTTATAATGTCTGTTACCTTTCTTGTCATGTAATTGTCTTTTTAACTTCCTCCCTCCACCCCCCTCAAAAAAAAAAATAAATAAAAATAAAAAGAAAAGAATGTCAGTTGATGTGATACCGAATGTATTACTGTTAGGCGACAAACTTAAAATTTATATTTTCGGTTGATCTGTTAATCAGCAATAAATATCTCCAAGGGACTAGCGTCAGTTTCAGTGTGTTTATCTCCAGAAAGCAAACTCATAGTTTATTCACATTATTTTATTTAATGATCTATTCCAAATTTCACTTAGTCTCACAAGCTGTTGACACACAACATCTCGTCACGAGGTACGGCTTCTTGAGAAAAAAAAATTAAATACTGTACAGAAAAGCCATGAACATCTCTAATAATAATATATATGATCTCTAATTTTCGGGTGGTTTTTCAGTGATGAATTAACTTCCAAAATAAGAAAAACTTGTTTCAGAGTCAACCAAGGCCAGTTACATCACGCCGTAGAATAAATCAATCAGATCATCTAACGGGTTTACCCGCGTGGCACTTGAGCTCCTTTCCACGCTTCCCTCACCCTTTCGCGAGTGTGGCGCGTGGGCCGTCGCTCCCGAACTATTCCATCTCAGTCCTCATTTCTCACAGGCATAAACCTGGATCCGATCTACCGGGGCTCTTCTATTTTACAATGCGATTAAAGATCGGTAAATTATGCTGTCACGGGTTATATTAACAAGGGATGAATGGACAAAGATGACTGTTATGGATTGATAGGTTTTCCTTTAGTGCGGAATAATCCCCGGAATAATCTCGACGTTGATTGTTCTCTGAATCGCACTTCAGTTGGGAAATTAAAACTGATACTGAAAGCAAAGCCTTTTTTAATGAGTTTCCTCATTAGCTGTTTTACTAGAGAACATTAACGTTGTGAACCGTTCAACCACTCAGGAAGGAGAGGGTGGGGGTAGGAATTGGATACAAATTTATTTTGCCTTTACCAACTGACCACCTAAGAAAAGTTCTCTGTATTTACCAATAACATGTTAACAAATATCCAAGCTTCATATATTTTCAGAGGGTAGCTCTTGGGCCATTAAGGGGTTCCGCAGCAACAGGTCTCAAATGACTTGTTAAGAAATACATAAACAGCGGCTGCAATAAAGCAATGAATAAAAGCAAGTATATTCTTCTTTTGCTGGCACGGGCGATTCCATCTGGTGCAGATTCTGGCACAATGATCAGACGAAGGGTACGAACCTGGCGACAGGAAATGAAAGCTATTAATTTATATTGGGGTTTCAAGTAAATAGAGTGGTTATTACTCCAGGGGCCGGTTCCTGAAAGGTGTAATAACTCTATTCCAGGGATAAATCTGCCTTATTCCAACAATATTATTCCTGGAACAAGGCAGATTTATCCCTGGAATAGAGTTATTACACCTTTCAGGAACTGGCCCCAGGCATTTTAAAACCAAAGGTAAGTAATACCCAAGGGAATTTGGTACATAAATAGGAAGCATGGCATTGACCTATTTCAGTAAATAGACATTAATTTACAATAACCAGGGAGAAATTAATTACCACAAGGTATTCACAGTAGATGCACAAAACTTTGGGGGTTTCAGTTTCTGTCCGAAAGAGAACTGTTCAGAAGGTGGAATCAACAAAATGTGCAATAATTGCAGAAGTTATTTCTGATGGCTGTGTGACATGGGAGAGAATTGCCGGTAGCCAGCTGACAGCAAGATGTCAAGGGTCACATGTTGTCATTGGATGCTGGCTTTGGGACTATTTAGGCGTCTTGTTGGGAGATTCTTGTTACTCTGTGTCAGTCAGTCATCTTGTTTCTTATTTTTTGTTGAAGTTTTGTTCTAGACAGGATTTCTAGTAAGTGTAGTTTTGTCAGCACAGATTTTGTACCCTTTCGGGGTCCAGTGCCACTGCATTGAATGGGAAATAAGTTTTCACACGTGTATTATTGGCCACTTCTAAAGGGAGGTGTTTTAGTGTGTTTTTTTTCTTTGTATCTGGCACGGTACATTTAAATTTTACTTTTCAAGTGGCTTTGCACTGAAACTATTCACTTTGAATGTCTCGTGTTAGTCTGAAATTATTTACAGCAGTTATCAATAAACCAGACAATTGAAGTCATACAAAGACCACTTGAGGAATGACAGTACCATAAAAAATCCAATGCTGACACTCATCCACAGCAGTATGAGGTAATAACCAACAGAATGGAACACAAGTCCGCCGAGACAACTCACAATCATTCTAAATCAGAAAAAAATATACACTTTAAATACAAATGAAGGCCTCGGTGCATAACCATCCTATGTCGAATTTTGGGTTGTTTTTCGATTTTGCCTGGATTTGCCCGAATTGTTGCATGTAAACTGCAATTCGATTGAAAGAAGATGTAATGCAACTTGCAAACCACTCCCATGGAAGGTTGGTTTCTTGGTGTATGTAAGAAAAATGCATTTCTGGATTCTGGATGAATCAGTCAAAAAAATACCATACAATGTGTTTCCATCGAATTGCAGTTCACATGCAGAAATTCAGACAAATCCAAGCAAAATCGAAAAACGACTCAAAATTCGACATAGGATGGTTATGCTCCGAGGCCTTCATTGTATGAAATCAGCAAGATCTGCTCTTGATCTGTCAGATATCTGAGATTAAATTGCCTGTCATTCAGCTAGTGCTCGCTCCTGCGATTTTATGTACTCATCCCAATGAATCACCAACATATTCAGTCAATAAGTCGTTGAAATTTTGACACCTTCTCAAAATATTAATGGTGGACACTGTGCCCTGTATAAAGCCTGGAAACGAAACTGGAGTGCACAGTCGCTATGAATGAAGTAGAAAATTGCCTATTGTACCCATACCAAGCACTGGTAATGAGGTAATTTGCTGGCGGTGATCAAATTTGACCTCAATCAGTGTATGAAATCACTTAGTGTGATGACACCTTTAGAGCAGTATTTTTCTTAATCCCTTTCTTTCTCACTTTTTGTTTCATTTCTTTGGGCAAAAACTATTTTGACTGGTTAATTTGATGCTTGGGCAAGACTATAATTATACTCCTCCATACTTGAAGGCCTCGGTGCATAACCATCCTATGTCGAATTTTGGGTTGTTTTTCGATTTTGCCTGGATTTGCCCGAATTGTTGCATGTAAACTGCAATTCGATTGAAAGAAGATGTAATGCAACTTGCAAACCACTCCCATGGAAGGTTGGTTTCTTGGTGTACGTAAGAAAAAATGCATTTCTGGATTCTGGATGAATCAGTCAAAAAAATACCATACAATGTGTTTCCATCGAATTGCAGTTCACATGCAGAAATTCAGACAAATCCAAGCAAAATCGAAAAACGACTCAAAATTCGACATAGGATGGTTATGCTCCGAGGCCTTCAAATGAATAAATGAATGAGTCTTGGAAGAAATCAATGTGTATTGGAACTGAAGATCTTGCTGTTTTAACAGGATGCTTTTATACTGGAGGCTCATGAAAAAAGGTGAAAGCTTGTCCTGGTCCAACAGAATAATTGCTATGGTGTGAAGTCTCAGCAAGCAAAGTCCATCAACTAGGGTCTATCAACTTTACTGGTCTCATAAGTAAATATAAACATATTACAGGGTAAATCAATAGTAGAAATTAAATGAAAAGACTAAAAGGGATGGCACAAACGGGAAAAGTATCTCATGCGAGGTGCAGCCCTAAAGTCTATTTAAAAATCTGAAAGAAATTTAATAGAATTACAATTATTAATAATAATAATAATTTAATAATTTAGAACTTATATAGCGCATTTTCCATGTGTATATGTTCAAATGCGCTTTACAAGCAGATGAAATTGGAATTTGGAAAATGTTGGTTTTTGTGGAGAGGGGAAAACCGGAGTACCTGGAGAAAAACCTCTCGGAGCAGAGAAGAGAACCAACAACAAACTCAACCCACATATGACGTCGAGTCCGGGAATCGAACCCGGGCCACATTGGTGGAAGGCGAGTGCTCTCACCACTGCGCCATCCCTGCTCCCCTACTACTGCACAGTGAGGTGCAAGTAAAATCAGTCAGATAAAATTAAGGACGGTGGAAAGGGCAGTTACAGGAGAGGAACCAGGTGCAGGGCATGTCAATATTATTAGTAGTGTCCAGTAAAGTAAAATAAGTGGCGCGCAGAGAGTTTTTAAACATACTTAGACTAGAAAACTTGTGATGAGGGGCGAGATTACAGATAATGTTCCAGGGTCTAACCTCTTAGGATTTCCCATTGAATAACATTATTTTAAAAGTCAATCAACAATGTTCAAAAAATAACCTCATGCTCACCCAAAGTATTTATATCCACAGAATGCTAAAAGATCCAACCACTTAATCTCCGCTTGCACATTACAGATGTACATGGAGAACAAAATAGCCATGATCTCTACAAACAGCCACACTAACGCAGAACTTGCTGTGATGCCCAGCTGTTCAGGGGTGAATCTGGAAAAAACAAACTTCTCATCACATATTTGCTTGATCAAGTTTTGACATTGTAAGGAGAAAATAATGTTTCATCATACCTGTTTTGTGTTCCCATGACTAGACCAGCTACAAGGATGTATGTGACAAAAGCCATCACTGATAAGTGAATGAAATACACAATTTAAGTTATCACTGAACTTTTAAGCAGAATAAATAAATTTGAACATCAACCTGGTCAACAACCTGCATTTTTCTCATAAAGAAATTCAATTCAATCTATTAAATTTTTCATTCATTTTAATTTAATTCCATCTCTTATACTATTTAACAATTTAGATTATGAGCTCGAGATTTCTATGATGAGGGTGCAGCCTGGGTCAGCTATCAGCCATTAGTATAAATCTACTAGTGTTCTATCACACATGCCGTTCTCTAATTGGCTACGCTACTCACTATCTATTCTGTGATAGATAGTGAGTAGCAATTGTCAACGACATGGTGGCCGCTTCTTAGCATTTTCGAAGTGTCTGCGAGGAGAATTTGGATAATTTACTTGTTTAGTTTTGAATGACTAGTAGATTTATACTAAAACAATTAGATTATTCGCTCTCGATTTCTATGCATGACAGCTGATTCGGGCTGCGCTCTCATCAGCTATTAAGCAATAGAAATCTCAAGCTCATAATCTAATTGTTAAATAGAAATAGAGTGCAAATAATCTAATTGTTTTAGTATAAATCCACTAGAGGTTCAAAAGTAAACAAGTAAATTATCAAAAACCTTCTTGTAGACACTTGACGCAGCTGCCATTTTGTTGACAACCGCTACCCACTATCTATCACCATTAGATGGCGAGTAGTGTAGCCAACAAGCATTGATCGCATTCATGATAGAATGCTAGTGCAGTAGATTAATACTAAAGAGTGGTATTTGGTACAGTCCAAGAATGGTAAATTACATGTATATCAAGTACAAAATTTAGACTTACTGAACAGGAACATTAATTTTTACAAAGATATATTCTCATGTTTCTAATTTTACCTGGAATGTAAAGATCTGGAGCATTGATTTCATATCTTGGGGCAACTGGTTCTGTCTTGTTATACTGTACTGACCAGTTCTACAGATGACAATAACAGTGTACTCAGTAAGACAACAAAGTAAGATAAATCACCGACAGTCCATGTATGGCTCCTGTAACAAGAAGCAAGCAAGAAGCACAAAGAAAATAGGAGTATTTGCTACTTTCTATTTATCACCTTTTGAAATGCCCCCAGTTGTTTTCAAGTGCCCATTGACAGCTTTAACCATCCTTTCAGAAACAAGTTACAAATGTGGCCAAGGAGAAGAGCCCCTCCTTGCTAACAACTATATGTAACAGGTACAACAAATTTAAAGTGAATCATAATTAGATTGTACGTACCTTGTGTGTGAAGGGGAAAACAAGAAGCCCCAGTTTTTTGACAACATATGATGTATCTACAGCAAAGTAATACTTTAATTTTGACACTGATACAAAACGGTCAATCTGAAATGAAAAACACTGATGTTAATAAGAGCTGAGCAATTCTTTTTTTTTTCTATTTTTTCTTTACTTACTCCACATTATCATATTACATAAGATTTCTTACAGTGACTAGGAATAGAGAAGGAGTGGAGAAGGGCATGATATAGTAGACTAATTATATGCCCTTTTAAATTACAATACATAATTTGTTAAGATAAAAAGAGGAAACCTTACTACAAATAGAGGAGATGAGAAACAGAAGGAAAAGAAGTTTTACATAGGCGAGTGGTAGAAATTAATACTGAGCAAAATAATACTGAAAGAGAGCTTGGCAATTCACCCAGGCCCCCAGATATTGCTATTCCTGCTGAAGAGAACACTACATATGTAATGCATCGTTCATCTCTAGTATTTTTGTTACAGGTCATCACAACAGTGCAATACATTTTCACAATAATTGATTCCTAAATTTGCCTCAATAACAGGTGTTGTATTTTCTTATCAAGAATAGGACGCATGTCAGACTGGTAATTGAAGGCCACCTACAGTAATATCTGTTCTAGCTTGTCTGGATAACAACAACATATTCACTAACTTGTACACATACAGTGTAATAGAACGCAGCCGTAAGTGTTATACATACATGTTTTTCAACATATTCTTTTCCTTGGTTAGCCATTTGAGCTCCATAGCCGACAGCCACATTAGCCATTGGACCTTGCAGAAATTCATTTCCAGCAAACTGAGCAAACCCTGGAGGCATTCCTGGCATTCCTGGCATGCCCTGCGGGTGTGCTGTACTGGTATCCTCAAACAGAGGGGTGGACCCACCCCCATATTGCCCCCCTCTTTGGTGACCTATAAAATAACAGCGAGAATTTTTAACTTAAAAACATAACAGAAGCTAACTCTAGTAACCAAGAAAACATGGCTAGATGGCTTGCCTTTAAAGGTGATGAATTAATCAGTCTAGCAATACCAACTAACATTTTCATTCCCCTCTGGAACGGAACCCTCCCCACTAAGACAAAACTGTATGCTCAGTTCCATAACATTACAGTCCAAGGTTTTCCATTTCAGATAAAGTGGACTCAGCGATTGGATTCCAGGAAAGAACTCTCAAGATTTCTTTCACATCTTAAAGGTTGCACAAAAATGTCCTGCTCACAGGAAACAAAAATTGCCTTTTGCGTGAATAAGTGGAGAATCCTGACAGTGAAAGTGGTGGGTAAATTAAAAGTTGGAAATTTTTACACCATTTTGGTGAAGGTGAGATGCTATTTTGTTTGAATGAACATGCAGACAGGCCACACAAAAAATAAAATTAATCTATCTACAGTAATAGCACAAAACATCATGTACCTGGCACATTTCGTTTCTGGACCGGGGGTCTCTGGCTGTACATATCAGAGTTATCTAAATAACAACAAAATAATTCAATGTGTCAATGTGATGAGTACTACTTGCGTGCATGGTGGGTCATAATCTCACTTTTTTAAAACTTGCAAGACAATGCTAAAAGTAGGTGATTCTTACTAGCTGTGACGAGTACTAGTTGCGTGCATGATGTGGAGTGAAATTTTACAACAGGTTTGAATATAAATACATAATATATCCTAAGACTTAAAAGTGTTCCTATTGTAAATGTTGTGACATCTTGTTAGTCTGCATTTTACTTATAACTCAAGCTTTTTGTTGTTCCATACAGCTGTTATTATTATTTATCAAAAGTACACTTGAAAATGTTGCATTGAATTTGCATAATACAAATCCTCCTCACCATCATCATCATTGCTAATTTACCATGATTATATCTTAATTTATAAGTACTATGCAGATTCAGTTTCAGTACTTTTTGGATGGGAGAATAAAAAGAGGACAAGTGAAAAATTTAACACTGTTTTATCTGGCTATCATAATCTACATTACATTTTTTCCTACAAAGAAAGAATTGTTTTTAATAAATTAGAGCTCTATGAACTACAAGGAGTTCAATTACTTTGACTTACTACGGTAACTAGTGGTATGCACTGTCAGGCTCTCTAGAGTTCATACATTTACCAATCTTTTTCCTTTATGCTTACAACATTATTAATTATATTATATTTAAAAAAACACAATATTATAAATTATATTATATTAAAAAAAAGTTGTGTTAATATTTTTATGTCCTTATGACTAAAGATACATGTTTAACTTCAAAATACATATACAAATGTAGTTCCTACAGAAAACAAATCCGTGCCTTTCCACAAGAAGGTGCTTTTGGAACGAACTGCCCAACCTTCAGAATTTGTTTCAAACAGTTTAATTTTTGACAGGAGGAGTATGGATAATCTACAAAACCACATACATTAGAACTTTGTGTCGTAGAGAGAAATTCTACCTTGAGTAGTTAATTGAAATAGATGCACATTTTAACACTAAATCACAGAGGCAACAAAGGTTTTGAGCAAAAAAATTTAAATTGTCCTGTATAAGAAATTAGCAGTTTATTCAAAAAGGAAGACTTATACAAAGAGGAGACATGCAGCTAAGGGCAGTTCTTTTTAAAAAAAGGTTTAGAAAAAGGTTGAATTTTAAAAGAAAAAAGAATGAGAGTTAGATATAATTTTACAACAGAAGAAATCCAATGTTGATTTGTGATTAAAAAAGTGAACAGAATATGACATGCAGACAAAGTGCAGAAAGATTAGTTAAGAGATACCATCATATGGTGAACGTCTGCGAGGAGTTGTTTGCATTGGGTTGAAGTTAGAGTCTACAGAGAAAGAGCAGAGATGAGACTGTGAATAAAAATATTATTACATGTATCATTAACCATTACAAGGGGAAAGCAGTAACAGTAATTGATGTTCACGTTACTTACAGATCAAGTAGAATCACTTACAATCAAATAGAAGGAATTTGCCTGTGTTGGATATACCAGTTTATACCATGCCATAGAAAATACAGCCAATCAGAATGCAGGAAAGCCATTGTATATTCGTCAGTATTCCATCGAACCTTCTCATCGATCAATGCAATTCAACAGTATCACACCCAACCTTCCCATCGTGCATTGAGATTCCCGCTCATGCTGGCCTTGCTGGCCACTGTATTTTCAATGGCATGGTATAAAATAGTTATGCAACCCTTTCTCGTGGTAAACCGTGGAATATCCCACTCGTCACTTGTATTTTCTTTGCATACACCCTCGCCTAAAGGCTTGTGTGTATACCAAGAAAATACAAGTGACTTGTGGTATATTCCACGGTATACCACTCAAAAGCGTTGCATAAGTACATGTAGTATGTACAAACTCTGGCAACACACAAGCTAAACTTCTAAGTCACAAAATCAATAAATAAAATAATATTTCGATTTACCAAGAGCACAATACTCACTGCAAGCCTATTATGTTTTAAAGTGCCCCTAACCCCAAATATTTTTTTCGCTTAAATAAACCTTTCAACCTATTCAAAATGCATTGTGCCTTTTTTGAACCAAATCTTGACCTTTTACAGGCTGTAAGAGCTACGAAATCTGGTCATCATCTGTCCCACGACCGAGCTAGTAAGGGACATGGGTCTAGTCCTGGTTTTACATCACAAACTGCTTTGCATGCATGTTTACAAAGACTTAATGCAATGTAAATGAGTTTGTGACGTAAAACCAGGACTATACCCATGCCCCTTACAAGCTCGGTCGTGGGGCATATGATGGCTAGATTTCGTAACTTTTACAGCCAAGAAAAAGTCAATATTTGGTTAAAAAAAGGTGCCATGCGTTTTGAACAGGTGCAAAGGTTTATTTAAGCGAAAAAAATATTTTGGGGTTACGGGCACTTTAATCTTGGAAAATTTCAATGAACTATGTAAACATACCCTTTGCATGGGGATCAAGCGACCTTACAAAGAGTGCCTTGGTTGGTGAGGCAACCAGCAGAGGAAGTAAGATTAAAATTGTACGTGTTGCTCTGACAATCAAGCCTACCTCTTTATAAACTTCTCAAATCTTTTTGGTAACAGGTTTAGAAAAATAAGCAGAATGATTTGGCTAATTCGGCAGAAGAAAGTACTCAAAAAATTGCAACAAAAAGGGATGGAAAACACAAGCTTCAAAGCTCAAGCTTGCGGAGTCCACAAAGCTGGGAGGAAGAAAGCTAAAATAAGCTTAAAACTTGAGAGAAGATCACACCCCGAACAGATGGAAAATAAAACTGCTCTACCTCCCATGGGTGGGTCCATGCTTCTTGAATCTTTTTATATGACGCAGCTCCTCAGCAAACTGATCTTCAGCAAGAAATCATCAAGCAATTCGCACCAAGTTTTTTTCGTTTCCTTTCCCCGGTGGTTTAGCGCTTGCGCAGAGCAACCCCGTAACGTGGCTTGTGCGGCTTGTGGCAGTTATCAGAAGACTGGGGCGAGACGCCGTGACCGGTTACCGCCGCTTTGTACGTACCAAGCGCAATTTTGAAAGGCCTAGAAAATATTCAGAAATGTTGTTGCTTAAAAATTCCCGCATTTTTAAAACATTTAATACTTGGAAAGGGAATATGGACAACAATTCACTTGAAAGTTAAAATTTTAAGTGCGTAAAGGCTGTATCGAAAAGTCGGAAAAAGTCTTCAGTCTCGCAGTCTCGTTGCTGTTACTCAGTGTTACTTTCCATAATTTACCATTCTTGGGTGGCTAATACTACATTTTAAGTTATATTAAGTTGAAGCGGTGTTTTACAATTAATCCTAATGTTCATTAACGTAGTCAAGACGTCGTGACGTACTAAGGAAATGTGAAATAAAGTGTTGTAGTTGTAATTGGGGTTGCGTGACAGTTAAAAAAGGTTTACAAAGTATCATTATACTGAAAGTGCAAGCCAATGAGAATGTTCTTTCCTGCTGTGGACAAACTGCTCTTTGTTCCTTGATCATTCATATATATTTGTAACAACCACGGAACGGTGTAGAATTGCAGGTTTTCCACTGTGAACTGCGTGACTAGCTAGCTGAAAGCTGTTGGTAGGAATCTACCCGCGAACCTGCAAACATGTAAGACTGCATTATGCGTAATCTTGTTCAAACTTGCTGTATGTTCTTAAACTAGTTATATGTTTCAATTCTGGCTCCGATTCCATTCCTTCGTCGGATTGTTGCTTTCGTGTCGTCCGCCAATAGGTTTGTTATTATGCAGATTTTCTGTATTATATACCATAACTTTCCATGCAATCTACCCTCGCTTAAATGTCTTGATGAACTCCTTTTTGCACTGGATCTTCAATAGTTTAATACCGCAGCCCTCTAAGGTTCTTATATCTCTTACTTTCAAAGGATCTCGATCGGTCGATGATGTGGGGGTGGTCAAAAGTGTCAGCAAAGTATGAATGGAAAATCTTTGGTGGGTTGGGCACGGTTTACACTTTACAAATTAATTTTGAAATAATACAATACAATACAATACAATACAATTTTTATAGCGCCCTATCCAAAAGCTCCAGGGCCTTTAATGTATCACCTACCAATAAGAAACCAGGAGAAATGGATTTCCACCATCACATGTTGTGTCCGATCCTGATATAATGATTCATGCTCACTGTAAATTTTTGTTGAGACTGGAGTAATATGAATTCTATAAAAATGCATGTGGGGGATACTACTGGTAGTTGAAAGGTTTGCCTGTCGATGACAGAGTGAGAAAAGTAAATTGTGTTGGTTCATAAAAATGTCTACTGTACCCATGGAGGAATGTTTGGTATGGACCTCCACCCCACCCCTCCACAAATTTGGAGACCCCTCTGACCTACTATATATGAGTTACCATGGGGATGTTAAGGAGTGGGGTTGGGGTAGATTATGGATTTACTGCTACACCACATATTTATTTCAGTCCATAGCAGTGAAAAACAACATAATTAATCCAAGCAATAACAGTTATCAGTTGATAGAAGCTTGATTCCCAAATTTAAACACAAATTTATTTTTCTGTTTCTATTGCAGGGGTGTTTTAGAAATGTTTGTGTCCTTGCTGTTAATTATTTTAAGTGTCCTTGATGTCCTGTTCTTTTTTCTGCCATCACCAATTGATCCTAAACCTTGGAGGTGGGTTGCATGATGACTACATTAATTTTACTTTGTTTTTATATGCTAGGGAAAAGTTAGTTTTGTTCCTTGAGGGATAACAAAACCTAGACTTTAACTTCGAGAATCACAGGAAACAAACAAAAACAAACAAAGACGACACTACAAGAAAACAACTTTTTTATTCACAAATAATTTACAAATGTTTCAAGCTGATGTGAACAAGTTCTGAAGATCATGCCACTTTTTGGTCATGCACCAGTTGATCACTTGAGAGCCTTTTCATATGCCAAAGGAATGTATACCTACCAACTCTGACATATTATGCTTAAGCCTCATGCCTGCGGACCAAAGAAGTCAATCTCATGCATTGAGGACAATTTTTCAGGCCTGACTTAGAAATCTGGATGACTTGTTCTTTAACACGTTAACAACAAAAAGTCAGTTCAATATTCCCCGTAAATATTCCATACATACATACATACACACATACTTTATTTATTCCAGAAGCAAACTCTATTTACAATTAAAAACTAAGAAGAAAAATGCTTCTAGAAAAGGAAGTTAAGAGGTTAACCCTATATTCCAACCTGAACGGTGCTTAATGTTGAATTTGAGTCCAAACTGTATCAGAACGCGCTAAAATGTCCCATTTCAGTTTGCATTTGAGGGACTGGAATACGTTCGAAAGCCATCGGAAAAGCTTCAAATAGCTTCGGAAGTGATCGGAACGTCTTCGGACTGGAGAATGAAACAATAGATGATACAACACTAACAATACCCATAGCCCTGATAATGCTTCATCCAGACTGTGTCTTATTTTTAGTTTACAAAGGATTCCAAAGTTTGAAGGAGTCCTAGAGGTTAACAACAACTTAACCAAAGCAAAACGACTGTTTGAGGGACAGCTGGTTGGTCCAGAATCTATGGCAGTTGATAGCACAGGTAATAGAATGGATTAATTTCTATAGAATATACTGTTATTCATGTAGGTATTCTTTTGCAATCTCCTTGTTATAGAAAAGTACACTCCTCGCCATACATAATTACGTACACAGGAAAACTGGGGATGCAAGCGTTCCACTCTACCCCCACCCCCTCCCCCTCCCCACCCACAATGTTGAGCCAAACAGTTTTTGGTGATGCAAGTCATTGTCATGAACATTGGGGGAAGGTACAGGACAAAGTGTTACAAGTAATTTGTTTTAGAGTGTATGTGAAAATAATAATCTTACACCTAAACTGTACGTAAGATCAGGCTGGAATCCTCCATGGGAAATTGAAGAACCAGAGGAGTAACTGACCTGTTGTGGCTTTTGTCAAACTGTGATCAAATTCCAAGGAAAAAATAAATGACACTTGGTTCCTTGAATGAAATTAGCCATTAGTAAATTAGGTAATTCAAATAGTATAGAGCGAAAAAGAAAAGTTTTCACTTCTTGCTACGGAATGTTGCAATTTTTTTCAAGAGACCAGAGTTAGGATATTGTTATTGTTTTTATAATTTCAGGCACACTGTACACTGGCTTAGCAGATGGAAGAATTGTCAAACTTGAGGGAGACAAAGTGATTGATGTTGTTCAAACTGGCAAACCACCTTGTGGTAACTGAGTTGTGTATTCAACAAATATTGTTTCTGCGTCATCCAAATACATTTAGCATGATGACAGATGCCTGGGTTTAAGAAAATCCAGGCAGGATTTTGTGATACCGAATAATTTTGAACAACTGCTTTAACACCTGTAGTCTGCTTATTTAATGCCAAAGCTGGGGTCATGCACAAAGTGACGCCTTCCAAGGGGTAGAAGCGACAAGTGACATGGCTCTGAAAACAGGCGACAATCTTCTCCCAAACCTCCGACAGCTGGCAGAAATCATGTGACAGTTTGTGACAGTGACATGTTCCATTCCTTTTTGTTTTCTTTTCAACAGGAACATTTGTCCTTTATAAGGAAACAAGTGACAGTCGTAAATGAGCGACAAAGCAGCACCAGACCCATGCACCCCTTGGAAGGCCTCCAAAGTCAGGGGCTTAAATCCCTCTCATAGGGAAAGTCTGTGTCCATTCCAGTCAAATCCAATAGTTTTACTTTCCCACCTCTCTTGCCTCTTGCGCAGTCAACAACATCAACACATAGTTTCACTCAGTACACTTAATTGTTTTCACTTTGTTACCATTACAGGCACTCTCGAGCTTGAGCCGACCTGTGGTCGTCCCTTGGGGATGCGGTTTGACAGATATGGAATCAACCTGATAGTGGCAGATGCATATTTCGGTTTGCTTGAGGTGAATCCAAGTGCTAGAACAGTCAATACGCTTGTACCTCCATCACCAGGGATAAACGGCAGGCCATTTCAGTTTGTTAATGACCTGGATATTGCGCGTGATGGAACAATTTACTTCACTGATTCAAGTACCAAGTGGCAGAGGCGACATGTACCTTATCTTGTTTTTGAAGGGGATGAGTCTGGAAGACTAATGGCATATCACCCTAAGACAGGAGACTTGGAGGTTCTGCTGGAGGGGCTGCATTTTGCTAATGGTGTCCAGCTGTCTCCTGAGGGAGACCATGTGCTTGTGGCCGAAACAACAATGTTAAGAATAATCAAGTATGGATGTTAAAATTAGATTTATTCAAGCAAAAGCAAATCCTGACGATCCTCATACAAGCTTATTATAAAGCCTCAGCTAAACATTGTGTTTGTCAAACATAACATCAGCCGGTGGCCAAATAGACAATGTTTGAGCAAACACAAGACAGAGCGAGTCCACAGAACAGTTTTTGTGTATTATCGCTGAAATTTCAACATTATGTGGTTTGAAATGAAGAAATGATCCTCGCAGTTGTTAACGCAATTTATGCAATAACGATTGCATAAAGAAGCCTGAAAAAAAATCAGGACTTCAACAGGGTTTGAACCTGTGACGTCGCGATACCGGTGCGATGTTCTACCCACTGAGCTATGAGGCCACTGATGTTGGAAGAATGTCAATTATGGGTTCATATGTTCCTGTGAAGCAGAGTAGGGAACAAACAAACAGCCCACGTATGATGCCGAGTCTGGGAATCGAACTTTGGCCACATTGGTGGGAGGCACTACATTGAGCGAGTGCTCTACACCATTGAATTGGACACTTCAATTGGCACTACCGTGCTTATACCTAACAATAAAAATATCATAATTGATTAAATAGTATTGTTGTTATTATTATTATTATTAATTATTATTGTTATTATTTACTTTGTGTTTAGGTATTATATTAAAGGAGAGCATGAAGGCAAGTCTGAAGTTTTTGTACAAAACTTGCCAGGCATTCCTGACAACATACGCCCAAGTAGTAATGGTGGATACTGGGTTGGCATATCAATGGGAAGAACAGAAGTGGGTGACCTGATGGCACAGTATCCCAGGGCAAGGAACTTTCTTGCAAAGGTAACAGTGTAAGATTTGTATTTTGTAAATCAAAGTATTGAATCATGACTTGAAGACAACTTTTACCTGAAAACAGCAAAACCTGAGACAGTGAGCACTTGCAGTATGTATAGATTAGGCTCTCATCCTGGATTGTCAAACCAGGGGAAATTTGAAAAAATCAATGGGAGCAGGGTTGGCACAGTGGTGAGAGCGCTTGCCTTACACCAATGTGTCCCGGGTTCGATTCCTGGACTTGGCGTCATAAGTGGACTGAGTTTGTTGGTTTTCCACTCTGCTCCAAGAGGTTTTTCTCCAGGTACTCCAGTTTTCCCCTCTCCACAAAAACCAACATTTGATTTAATTTGATATGATTCTTCTTTATTAAGAGTTGATTTGATTTAGTCTCCCCAGTTGAAGGGCTGAGAGCATAACTGACCCAAGTGACTATTAGGGCCTTTTTTGTATAGTACGCTTTTTCTTGAAAAAGAATGGAAAATGGTCAAAAAAATTATGGGGCAATTTTGTTCTATTGAATCAAAGGCCACATGCAAACATTCAGCTGATTTGGACCAAAAAAAGAAAAAAGCCCTAAAAGTCATTTGGGTTGGTTATGCTCTCAGCCCTTCCATAATTAAGTAGAGCATCTGTGCTCGGCTAGAAAGATTTGAGACTTAAATAAAGTGATTATTATTATTATTATTATTATTATTATGCCTGCTCATTCATCTTTCTGCCTGATGCCCACTCCCTCATCAGTCACATTAAATTTTGCTAATTCTCTCCCCAATCTTCTTCTTGTTCATAATCCAAGACCACTTTCATAAAAATACAGCCCTTGCTTGGCCAAAGTTATGCCTGCTCTGGAGACTACTGTAACAGTGCCATTTAGAAGTACCTATATATATATATGTTTGCTTCTGTGGCAACAGCACAAGCACAGCCAAATGTGGCAAATTTGAGCATCAACAACCAAAATGGCCAGCAGTCCTTTTACAGTTACAAATTTTAAAAAATTTGCTTTGGGGCTGAACAGAAAAACCAAGGAATGATAACACACAACAAACTCTTGGTCAATGTTTGGCTTAGCTGAGTTGAAGAGCACAATGTCCATCATTACCTTGAAGAAAACTTGGCCAAAGTACTTGAAAGAATTGTCCATCCATCCACACGTCATAAATTTGTTGAATGTACTATAAACAGAAAATCTCACGACCTTTTCATACAAGTCTTGATTAAAGGTACCGGTACTCATGATTTTGAAAGTTCTCAAAATGCACTTGCCTAATAACCTCCTATGCAGACCTCCTTTCAGTTCATCATGTCCCCAACACTGGGGAGCAGAGATTGCGTGATGAGCCAAAAGAAGGCCTGTATAGGAGGCTACCTGGCTAATAATAATAATAATAATAATAATAATAATAATAATAATAATAATAATAATAATAATAATAATAATAACAATTAATGTATTGTACCTGTGGCATACAAATATGTTCATATGCACATTACAAATAATAGAAACAGGGTAATAATAAGAAAGAATAACATCAGCGTGAATCAACAAATTTAAAATTTAACAAGTCTACGAATAAAAATGCTACTAATGATCAGGTCACCTAACTGAAGGCTTATCCAGTTGTCAGAACTTTTGAGGGCATGCCATTTCCTGTACTAATCCTGTTACTGAACATGTTTATAGGTCTTTTCTATGTGGTGGATAGGAAATTCTGTCATGAAACCAAGACACTGTCTTGTAGTGGAAGTGGATGAGAATGGTCAGATTATAAGAAGTCTGCATGATCCAACTGGTGAAATTGTGCCTGATGTGAGTGAGATACACGATGAAGGTGATGCGCTGTGGTTAGGATCTTTCAGGTCTAACTTCATTAGCAGACTGGAACTTAAGGACTGATATATTTCAGTATCATGTGCAAAATGTCAAGAGCATGTCAAAATAAGTTTGCTAGGTCAATTTATTAGTAATAAGGTGTGACTAAAACATAATAGTTAGGTGGTATTTTGTTGTCAGCAATAACTAAGGGCTGCCAAGTGTTAGGTGATGATATTTCGTTGTAAGAGGTCTGTAAAACATGTTTGTACAAACAGCTGATACAAATGGCTCCATCTTATGTTTGTATTTCAAAATGTTCATGTGGGACATTTCAATCCTTTAACTAATGGTTCTTTCATTTTCACACAAAATATAGTACAAATCTGACATCTGTCATTTTTGTATGCTATAATAATGATAATAACGATGACCAAAGGTTAGCTAACCTGTGACTTGATTTTTATAATGTGATCACCATTTAATTATTTCATGTCAGTTGAGCATTAAAATGTCAAATGTGGCTTTTGTGTCCTCAGTTTGTTATTTTCTTCAATAAGTATTTACAGATTGTAAGTTAGAGAAATTTTCTTTATGGTTATCATATATATATAATAATTTCACCCTCTGAACAAGTAGGTACATGTACCCTCAGTTCAAATAGCTGTACTTCTGCTGCCACTTGTAATAGCGACTGCACATTGTTCAAACTGTCAAGCTGTAGATAAGGTATTTCTTGTGTTTACCAAGATCTGTACCCTACACTGTTCACAGTCCCCTATTTTTCTAAGATTTGTTGAGACTCGTATGCTTCAATCAAACTGCTGCTTTATTGATTTATTTTAGTTTGTAACAACAAATGCAACTAGGGGAAGGACATTAGGGGCCCCTTTGGGGCTCCCTTGGGGCACCCTTGGTAGTTAAAGGTCCTCTCCTCAGGTTGACTCACTATTATAAGTCAAGATGGCGGCAGTTCATACAGCTCTTGACAATCCCACAGTAAAATGAAGAGCAAATTGGAGAAAAACATACATGTAGGAGAATAAAGAATTTTATTATCTACTAAGACTACTGTTATTAAACACACCGACACACAAACTGTAAACTTAAAAATATGTTTAAAAGGTTGACACTGGCTAAAATGTTGTGTTGGACGTTTCGGCAACTGCTGTTGCCTTCTTCAGCAAAAGATAAAAATGCATATGTCTAACGGCGTCCTGATGGTATGTCCTGATGCTATGTGTTCATTTATAACATTCATATCTCGCACGGAATGCCGGCTTGGCATTCTGTGCGAGCTATGAACGCTATAAACGAACACATAGCCCTTCCAAACGTTTACAATAGCATAAAGAATTTGTAGAAGTAATTAAGAATGCTCTAGAGACTTGGTTTAACCTTTAAAATATTCTTTCGAGATGCGATTTAATATTAACATACATCATATACCATCAGGACGCCGTTAGACATTTGCATTTTTATCTTTTGCTGAAGAAGGCAACAGCAGTTGCCGAGACGTCCAACACAACATTTTAGCCAGTGTCAACCTTTTAAACATATTTTTATTTTTAACATGCCTGGCTACACACCAAACATTTTTAAACTGTAAACTTGTTAAGGAAAAACTCCAAAGAGACAAAGTGATGATTAATAGTTATTACGATACAGATACAGAGTTAGGTTTTTTAGGGAAACCTCTTTTTAATAATCCACTTTTCACTTCCTAGGTTATTAGTAAAATATCAGAGTTGTTATGAAGAACGGCTTACGAGTATTAATTTTTTCTTGAAAGAGAGTCGTTGTGTAATTATTAATTTCCACAGAAAAGTTAGCCAAAATAAGCAAACTATCTTTTGTGTCAACGGAGTTGGTAATGTAAATTGATCACTGTACAGGGATTCAAAAAGCTGACATTTCAAGTGTTAGCCCTTCATCAGGGGGAATCTTGATAAAACAAATTTTCATGTTTCACTCCCCCACCGACGCAGCACCACAGTTTCTTTAGAAAGTAACCCCCGTTATTCATCTTTTGTGTCATTTTAAAGTTATCACAGTCCTGTCACTAACAGCCATTGATTGGAGATTTTCCCTGGAAATTTTGAGTTAACTGTAGATCACAGGTACTTTAATTAATAGAAAACAGTACCAGAACAAATAGAATCCCCACTAGTTTCAGGATGTCCCCTCCCCCCCCCCCCCCCCACAATTAAAAAACAAGTGACAGCCCTGACTACCTCAATTTATTGTTGTACCACAGATATGACAGAAAAACATTAATTGAAGGGGTGCATGGAATAAAGCCCTAACTGTCTCTTGATGTTCAGTCAAATTCTCTATTAATTATTTTGTGTTACAAGCAAATAAAAGGCAATTTGGAATGAGAATCTAACAGCTGATCAGAAGTCACTTAAAGCTTTTTTTCCACACACCCCATCAATTTTTTTGTCACGTAATTAATCGGCCGCAGTAATATCTAAACATAATGTGCTCAAGAAAGGACCAAAATTGAATACCGGTATATACATATATCATATATACATGTAAAACTGATAACTTAATTTCCCTTTGACCTACCTAACTGGAATAATTTAAGAATTATACTTAAAACCATCATCTAGACTGAAGTTTTTATAATTTACCACAGCCAACATAAAGAGTCCTCTCAGTTCTTTTAGTACTGTCAAAGACGACACTAACAAAAGTATTATTCACAGTCATTTCAGAATCCTTAGGAACCTTTGAAGTACAACAGTAACAGGCAGGGGTCCAGATAAGCTTTTAAGGCAGGGTATCAACAAGGGAATCCAAGGGGTCAAATTTCCACTGCTCCCACCAAACCAGTATAAATTTTCTATTAATTTGTCGGGTCATGTAGCTGACCTTGTAGGGTTTTTTACGTGAGACCCCCCTCTTATCTGGAACACTGAACGGCAGGGCTGTGCTCTAGCAGTCCCAAGTGGCACCTGGTGACTTACTTTTGCCTTTGGGCGACAAGGAAATCTAAGATTTTGCACAAAATTTCAATGCTGGGCACCCTGGATTTCAGGGGTTCAGAGTTTTTGGCTCAGCCTTGGAACAGAAATACAAATAAAGGGACATTCCACCACCACCACTCTCGTCATCACTGTCATCATCTGAGGAATGAACCAACATGTGACCCATACCTCTTCTCTGCCAGGTTCTGAGACTTTGATCTTTTCTACAAAATGTCTCACACACATCCCAGTATACTTTTCTTCAGTCTACTTATCTTCTGCATGCAATTCTGTGGGGTACTCGTGCGGATATTTAGCAACATGATCCATGCATTCTTGGTACTGATTTAGCAGACGAGAGGGCATGGTGTCATACACATCATTAAACATTTCCTTCACAGGTGGTTTCAGTGCCTTTTCAGCTCTTGAAAATGCCTGCATGACTTGTTGTCGAGCTTCACGTTTCCACTCCTCCTCCATCTCGTTATTCCACCACCCTTTGTTCTCCAGGTAGTGTCTGGATAATAAATAATAATAAAATGGCCCAAATTTAAAACGCTCTTTTAAAAAGAAAATTTTTTAATATTGATTTAAAACAGTTAACAGTGGAACATTGTTAAAATTAATGATACAAAATGACAAGTTGTTCCAAAGCCTTGGTGGGATAACTGAGAAAGATCTGTCGTCATGAAGTGACAGAATCACATATTATTAACATGATCATGACTCCTGGGTTCAAACCATTTAATATACCGGTAATTATGATCAACTGGAGTACTGGACATTTCTATTTGGAGTACATGTTGTGGTTCAATAGGACATTAATAATAATAATAATAATAATAATAATAATTTAATTACTTTCCAAATTCTGGCTTTTCAAAGTAATTACAACATTCACTAAAATATCTTAAACTATAGAATGCCATTTGACTACAACTACCAGAATCCTTCAGGTTTTGCTTTTCTAGTGCTAATTAGAGCTATTGTAATTTTTACCCTGCTGCGATTACAAATACATTTACAAATTAAGAATTATTTTTAAGTTCAATTTAACAATTTTTAAAGCTCTTCATGGTCTTGCACCAGCCTATCTTAGCAACCTTTTAAACACTCTAATTATAATTTAAGATCAAATAATAATAATATTCTTGCCCAGCCTGCAGTAAAATCGGCCAAGACCAGTGGAGATAGAGCCTTCTCAGTTGCTGCTCCAGTTTTATGGAAAGCCTTGCCGCCAAGCCTTAAGGCGGCGAAATACAAGATACAAAAAACCTCAACTTGTTGTGCAACATTGTTTCGTTGCAAGTTTTGGTCGATGTTTCGCGTATTTCACCTTGCGTGATCAACTTGACCCACAACAAAAACATTTGTTGCGGGTTGAAGAAATGCAGTGCGCTGATTGGTTGATTTGCTAGGGCAAGAGCAAATTTGTTGCTCAAAGTAGACCCGCGCTCTACTTTTTGCAACAACTTTCTTCAACCCGCAACAAATGTTTTTGTTGCGCGACAAGTTGATCACGCGAGGTGAAAAACGGGAAACATCAACGAAAACTTGCAAGGAAACAATGTTGCGTGACAAGTTGAGGGTTTTTGTATCTCGTATTTCACCACCTTTAGGGCTATCAATAATCTTATCATATTTAAGAGAGCTCAAAACGCATCTTTTTAGGCAAGCATATTTTACTAATGTTTAGATATTATATTTCTGTGTGATGTGATTTTTATTTCTGTAATTATAATATAATTAGCACTTTAGATATACATAGTTTTACATTTTCAGCATAGCTAATTTAATTTTTAATGATAATTTATCGATTGTAATAATTGTAAAGCGCATGAGATCATATATTTTTAATGAATTTTGTGCTATATAAGTAACAAGTTTATTTATTACATTTAAATACAACAACACCAGCTTGTAAAAAGAACTCTGGCCAGCTTGTAAAAGGAACTCTGGCCTTAGAACGTTTCACTCAAGCGCTTGCCATTTGTGGAACGCTCTTGATCCCAAACTTGAGTCACTCTCCCATACTAATTTTAAAAATTACTTATTTAAACTTTACCATAGTAGGAATTCCTTTCTTGATCATTTTAAGATTTATAAAACCTTTTAGTTTCATTAGCAGTCAATTAATCAATATTGTATTACTAGTACATGTAGTTCATTATGTAAATTTAGTTGGTAGATTATATAGGTATTTAATTAATTAATTGATATGTTTTATTACCTTATATGTAGGAGGGCTATTATGAAAACTACTGGGTGACCAGTAATCAATGTCTTTAGCCTCGTTAAATAAAGTTATATCTATCTATCTATCAAATAAGAAAGGAAAAACAAGCTGAATTCTAGTAGCTGTAGTCAAATGACACTATTGTGAAAGTTACCTATTTTATCCTTGGTTTAAATTTTTTCACCCTTTGTTTTTGGGTATGGTAATCTATGATAATGTATGCTAATTAGTTTAAAACAAAGGGAGGAAAAAAATGAACCACAACATACTTACCTAAGCCGTCCAATGGGATGGTCCTCCTTATCCCAATAATTCACTTCCTTGAGTGAGCGGTACACTGATGAATCGTCACTAGTGCTGTGGTGACCAATCCTGTCAAAAGGAATAAAAAAAATGAAGTGAGGTCTGCAAAAAGGGCGTACATACTGGATGTTATTTCAGAAGCAAAGGTCTGTCATTATTTTGTGATTTGAAGGCCTGAATTTGGAAAATTAGCTTATGACTTAACCTGAAACTCAAGCAAAGGAAATCAACAACACATTGTTTCCTTTTGTTTCTATTTCTTGAGTTTTTGCCAAAAGTCATACACTAATTCATTTTATTGTATCTCACACTTAGTATGCGCACTGTGATTGGTCAATTTTGCGGCTGTATTCTACAGTACAGCCTGCTTGACCTCAACTAGTTTTCTTTCCCGTGTGCCAGATTAACCTCAGAGATATAATATCTTACTAACCTCATTTTCTCGGTCTGTACTGTACATGTAAGTTACAGATCCTCATTTTTTCCCATTAATTTATGGCCCTCGTGCTTTGTGCTTGGGCCATAAAACAATGGGAAAAAACTTGGTCCGTAACTTACAGTACGGACCTCGAACGTGGTTAGTAAGAGGTATTTATTACATGTATAATTATGACTGGCTCTTTCAGTGGTCAAGATGAATCAATTCTCTTGCTGTGATTGGCTACCCGCGAGGTCAAGATGGAGCCATCTTGACCGCTCAGGATAGCTCATTTGTCCGGTGTTTTACTGTCTTTTAATAGCATTCTTTGAGTCATATAACAGCATTGCAATCACTTCTCCATCACCTGTAGGTCATGGCCTCAACTAAAACTGGTCTTTGCTGATTGACGGCAATCTCACGAGCTGCTTTAGTGACATTGTAAACTGCAAATACATCATTTCCATCCACACGAATTGCTGCCATCCCATAGCCTCTGCCTCGGCCAGCTGATACAAATCAGACATCAAGAATTATCAACTGCCATCTCTTGAGTTAGTGCAAGTTAATGTTAAGGTGATCTTAGTTCACATTAATGTATAAGCAAAACAGCTATTAGTAATTGTTTATCATTGCAAATAAAATGAAGAAAGTATAACAAAGTAAATTTACATTTTTAATGAAAAATAAGATGACACAAGAAAAGAAAAAGTAGGAATGAATTTCTCCAAAGTTCTTATTTCAGTGATCCAATTCATTTAAATAGGGAAATGGTCACCAGTAAATGTATTTGTTGTGGTTCACTTTTATCCTTTTGGGGGGGGGGGGGGGGGTTAAAATGAAGGGAGAAAAATTTTAAACCAAGGATAACATTAAACCACAACATATTTAATGTTGACTGTAAGCTCCAACCTCCCCTTTTGAATGAAAAGTAATCTGTAATACAGTGTTCACAAGAACTGGCAGAAGTTTTATCATTTAAATCACTGCTTTCCAAAACTACCATGTTAGAGATTTCAGGCACATTCACTTGAGATGAAGGGCTAACATAGAAATAATTATTGTACTCACCTATTCCATCACCTTTGTATTGCTCACTGGTAGGAGTCGATATGGCATAACCATTGTTACGACTGTTGATGCAAAAGTTACTTTGTTAATGCCATACCGGTATTAATTAAATTGTGAGGAGTTGGATGCAAGAAGATTTATACTGTAATGTATTAGATAAGTGGTGCATTTTACCAGAAGAAAATCACAGGAGCTTCCAGAGTAGCAGCAAAATTAAAGGCTGCATGAGCGTCTCCTTCACTTGCTGCTCCTTCGCCAAAGTAGCAGATAACACAATTTCCAGTGCCTGCTCTTTTCACTGCATAGGCATACCCAGATGCTGACAAAATTAACAAAAAAAAAATGGGAAGATACTGTAAGTCATACATGTACTCAACATTACTAATAAATAATGGAGAGTGAGGTAGCCTCCTGTGCAGATGCTCTATGGGTTCATTACACGTTCCTCTCTCACGAACATCTGCTAAACTGAACTGCCACTTCCGTTCACCAGCGGTTAGCCTTTGTTTTGAAGTAACCAGTAACAAGCTGCATAAGAATAGAAATCAACACCCGCAGCTCACCCACAGAGTAATTTCTGCCAAATGATTCACATGCATCATCTGGGAAAAAATCCCAGGGGTTGAAGTTTTGTTTTCCACAAATTGGAAGACGAGTTGTAATTGGCTAATCGCCGGTGAATGGAAGTGGCAGTTGAGTTGAGCAGATGTTTGTGGAGAAGGAATGCATGACAAGCCCAAAGACCGTCTGCATAGGAGGCTAAAAGTGGGGTTGTCACTGGAAAATCCGAAACTGAGGCCTTGCTGTATCGCTCGGTCAATACAGCTAGGCCGGCATTTGAGTTTTTCCCAAAATGACCAAACAGTTGAGGTTATGAAGTTGTTTATTATATGGTTAACAAAACGGTACTTTTGTTTTGTATTTGCCTAATTTGTATGATCTGTAATCAACCTGTGGGCATTATGGGAAAATAATGCCCTTGTGCTTGTAGCTGTGCTTAGCCAATCAGAGTGTGCATTATATCAGCTACAAACACTAGCCATATAATAAAAGTTGATACCAGTAATATAAGTGATTAAGGCTTTGTTGTGAAAAGGGACTCATCCCGATTTGGCAATAAATCTGCATGTCTCTAGATTTGCTCTACTTTGGCATCCAGACTGGTTTATATGGTATCAAGAAGGAAGGTATGTATTCATATTCCTAGGTCAGAATGAAATTCCTTTGTCTTTTAACCCTAATTGTTCAAAATTCATGAATAATTAGGGTTAGGGGACAAAGGAATTTAATTTCAACCTAGGCTAATATCATTTTGACCTACAACAAATATATATTAAATAGTCAGGGGTTTCATTAGAAGCTGGCAACTGGCGAAAACCGCTGCCTTCTTTGTCAGAATTTACCTATTACTGCCACCTACTTGGTCTGTATTCATTTGACACTAAAATGATTAAAAATATTCATCAGGTCACTGCCTACTTTAGTTAGCTCAGACAGCTCTTTCAAAACTTATTGAAACCCCTGAATAGCTAAACAAAAAATATGGAATAAATATAAAACAAGCCATTGAGGTAAAGTACGGGGCGCCATTTATGACAAAATGATTTTACACATAAATGTCGAGAAAAACGTAAATATTTGTACCAGACCATAAATATGGGGATCGAACCAAACATATTTATACATTATGATCCATAACATATTTATATGTTATGAATTTAATATAATGCATATATTTAATTACAACGTTATGACGTATGTATACGTTATGAGCCTGCATCTGGTCATTTGGCATCATTGGGGAGCATGCGTGATGTGAAAACCAAAATGGCGGTTGACAGTTTTCTCTGAGAACTACCTTCCCTCTTAGAGCAAGCAGAGAGACACCTCTATTGCGATAATATCAACGTACTAGAAAATGTCAGATGTCGATTAAATGACAATTATGTCGCTGTACGAACTATCTTACAACACTGTATGGAGCAAGAGGATTGTGATGATTTGATCCCCATCCTCAGGGAAATTCATGATCAATTGTTCCGGCTTCTTGAACATTACAACAGAGTTTGTGTTTGCAGCTTGGCACAAGAACCAAGTGTGCGAGGGAGACGATGATTGGAAATTGGCGAAGAATCTCTAAACGAGTTACATAACATCTACTATGCTTGGAGTGCAGTTGCCCATGAGACCGGTGTTTCATAATGATGGTGAATAAAATAGGCAGGCCAAACGCGACTCCCATTGGTCCTTTTGTGTTATGAGTACATCTTTTAACGACCTCTCTTTTCTGTACGAAAGGATGGGAGGGTCATTAAATATTTCTCTAAGTACAGGTTGATCCTTTATAAGGTGCCACTTTGCCATTACAAACGGTAAAATTCTTTTGTGCATCTTTTGTTTATTTTGTAGCCCCGGCGATCTTTCGCTAAATTGAACTTCTGAAAGAATATTCTCCGACAGGTTATCTGGATAACCCCTCGCTCATAATTTTCGTTTGAATTGTCGAATGTTGTCTTCAAAAGTGTTCTCTGAAGAGTTAGTTCTAAGAAGTCTTAAAGCTTCACCTTTAAGGAAGCCTTTCCTGATGCCCGGAGGGTGACAGGAGGAAAATTCTGTGTATTGGAAAGATTCTGTCGGTTTGAAATGCGTTCGCATGTCAAGGATAGATTCTCTCTTGAATCTGTAGCCCTTATAACAGCCCTTATGGCATATGTATCCAGAAAAGTTATTCCTGTGTCTGAAATCTCAGACATAAATTTTATGGTCGGATGGTGATTGTTAGCTAGTTCTTTGAACGAGCCTACACTGTATGTCTTCTTTGTCTATATTCCATAGGGAGAATATGTCATCAATATATCTTTTCCAGACCAGTGGTTTGTTAGAGCTTATGTGAGTGATTTCTGTCTCTACCGTGCTCTTGAAGATATTGGCAAAGGCCACTGCCATTTTTGTGCCCATAGCGGTACCATGTGTCTGGAGGTAGTGTTTCCCATTAAATTGGAAAGAGTTTTCTTTTAAGATGAGTTGAAAAATTTCTCAATGAAGTGAGTTGGTATTGGAGGGCTGTTTTTATAGAATGTTTCATATGCATTGCTCACAGTGGTTATCCCTTCCTCCTATGGAATGTTGGTATATAGGCTTGTTACATCCATTGAGACTAGGACTGTATTTTCTTCGACCTTTGTTTTTTCTATGACGTTAATAAAATCTGTTGTATCTTTAAGATACAATTGTTGTGCTTTAGCGATAGGCTGAAGGAGATAGTCTACAAAAGATGATATTATTTTGTTCTGTAAACCCTTCACAGCCCAAAATGATGGGTCTCAAGTGCAACCGATGGTTGAACAGGTGGCTTCCAGTTTGATATTACATGGAAAGGGTGCGGCTTTTTATCTCTACCATGGAAGATATACTGTAGGCGCATTTGCCTGGCAAAAGTTGCAAAATCCTTTAAGAGCGCTTTTCTTATGTGACTTTCATTTGTCATGGGTGTAGGAATATAATTGAGCCCCCTTGACAGAAGGTTGATTTTGTCGCATGTAAGATCGTAATCTGAGAGGTTCTTTATGTATGCTTTCTTCTATTCCATTTTTTTCTTCGCTGTATTGTGCTGCATAATAATTTCTATCCCTGCGCTTTTTTGTGGATATGGGATGTTATCCTTTCCCTTTTTTGTTTTAGGGGAATTTGCAGACACAGATAACACTCTGCGATAAGATTCAACTCCTTTATTTTGTTCTCTCTCTATAATTCCATCATCTTTTTATTTAGTTCTGCCTGTTCTTAATCAGAATAGTTCTGGCCCTGTGATGATGATGATCCAGCTCTAAAAAGCGACCGAAATTCTTCCACAGGCATCTGAAACACAGGCCGTGATGTGGAGCATGAGGTGACTGGAAGTTGGGATGCGTCAGTTGCTTGAGACACGTGAGGCCTCTGTGGAGAAGGTGTTGTTCTTCTTGTGGTTCTTTCAAGCACATCTTGAAAGTGAGGATTATCTAATAATCCCGAGACTAGTTCCTCCATGGAGGTTTGAAGACCTGGCGTTGCGGGCGAACAAGCAGACGAAGGTACCGATTTTGATTTATCTGCCATCTTCAACAACGCCACCTACTGAAGTGCCAAAAATGGCAGGAATTCTAGTGCTTACTTAAGTTACGTCGTGCCCCGAGCATGCTCGCTAACCACAGTTCCGCTTGATTTACAGCATGTGCCTCATAACGTATAAATATATTAGGTTATGGATCATAACGTATAAATTTGTTATGGCTCATAACGTATAAATAATTATGTTAAGTTCATAACGTATAAATATGTTATGGATCATAACGTATAAATATGTTAGGTTCGATCCCCATATTTATGGTCTGGTACAAATATTAACGTTTTTCTCGACATTCATGTGTATATCATTTTGTCATAAATGGCGCCCCATAGTAAAGTAAATAATAAATAAATAACTTTGTTTAACAAGGGTGGCACTTAACAGTCTATGACTGACAAACCTGTGGCTCTTGAAATTCCAGATTGAATTGGAATTTGGAAATGTTGGTTTTTGTGAATGAGTGAACAAGGATTTGTTATTGCTTGTATTAGTACATAGAAGTATAGGATCAAGAGAGTGGAAAAAAAAGTGTTTTACTTATAGATCTAGAGAGAATGAAGAAAAGAAGGAATACCTTAGTGATTGAAAATAATCCAAATTTTTGATTTTTAGAAAGAGTGAGAGTATTGTGGGGCAAAAGCAGGATACTGTGTTATTGTACTTGTGTTTAGACAAATTGGACTCCTGTTGCATGGCTGTGCAGTTTAGTTTATCACTTGTATGATTACAGACAACTCGTAGATGCCATTCAGTCCTATTAAAGTCAAACCTAGATTATCTGCACTTGCTGAGACTGGAGTAACTGGAGTAAATAGTCCAGATAATTGAAGGTCCAGATAATCCAAGATATGAATATTAATGAGACAAAATAAAACTGAAATTTCAGTTACCAACAAAAGAAGTCACAGCCAATCAGAACTCAGTTGAATGCATTTGCTCTTTGACAGGGAAACAAAACTGTTTCAAACACATTTTACAATGCGTAAAATAAAAATACCTAAATCATACTGTAGGTTTCTAAGTTCTTCACCAAGCCTTATTATATTGATTCATGAAAAATATGGGACAAGAGCAAATAGTCCAGATAACCGATCACGAGAAGTCCAGAAAATCTCGGTCCAGATAATCAAGGTTTGACTGTACCATTCTAAAGACATAAAGCAAAGTCCTTCAGGTGTTTTAGAAGCACTAACCTTGAGGCATCTGAGTTGCTAAGGTGGACGATATTGTGACAAAGTTGAGATCTTTGGAGCCATAATGAACTGGCATCTGTCGTCCTTTTCCCCAATCATTTTCATTAGCATAGCACTGGTTCATGAAGTCATCTAATGGAAATCCTCTCCACAACAACACACCAGCTTCACGGTACTGACCCAGCACTACGTCTTCTCGCAAAAGAGCTGCAGCACTGCCAAAAAGGGTGGCTTCCTCGCCATAGCTTGTCATATAAAATGAGATCCTTCCCTAATAATATTACAAGTTCAACATGACTGACCTTGACAAAAGTTTACAGAGACCTTGATTTTGAAAAGAATTCAGAAAATTTAATTGTTAAACTTGGAGTGGAACAATCATGATTTAGTTAGTATACACAACTGGACTATACAGATGCCTTTCTGAATTCTATCAACCCTAGCATTTTTATAGTTACCACCAGCCTTCTTGAAAGGGTGTCCTTCAGAAAAAAATGTGTGCAGGTTGCTTTTGAACAAACCATGAGGAAAAAAATAAGAATGGCGGTCTCCCTCCACTTCATGTCTTGTCAAATAAACCACAAATCTGTAAGCCATCAACATGAAAACTTTGCATGCTCTAAATGATCACTTTTGCCATATTCTTTTACTAACCTGTCGCTGTGATTCATACAGGATACGGTCCATTGTATTCAACAATGTCATCTTCTTGTACATAACTTGTATTGTTTCCTTGTCCAGCTAGCAAAAGTTTTAAGTGATTGAAATTGTTGTTCTGTTTCACACATCATGTTTTAAGGTCATTGCATGAACCAAAGCCATTTACATACCAACATAACCAATCACAATTCAACACATGGGTTTCCTATTTCAACTCTGAGGAAAGAGTAGTGGAGAAGACTAACTGCCGACTGGTTAGCTCAATTGGTAGAGCACTGCATTACTGTGTGGGAAGTCACGGGTTAAACCTCGGCAGGACCAACACTCACAGTCCTTAAATTACTTAATTACTGACTCTGTGGGATGTAAAAAGGCCCACAAGTGACATAATAAATCTCTGGCGGTGACCACCCCTAATCTCTGTCTTAATTTCACATTAACATTATGGGGGCACTTATAACTCGACTAGTAGCTGTTAGTTCATTAATATTGTAAACTGTACTAGAAGCAGTCTTGTACAAGTCCCCTGGCCAGTGTTGTAAGATGATTAAGTAATTGTATTGTATTGTATTGATTGTTGCTATGTCACCTGTATGTAAGGATGACACTCTAAAACTGTATAAGACTGACAAATAGGGCATAAAGCTAATGGAGCCATGCTTCAAAACAACAAGTGTCATCAATTTTTATTTGCTTGAGCGGTAATTACTTTACATCGTGCCACAGTTGAAAATTTCAAATCAACTTGCTCATGCTGTTTATGGCAGGAAAAATATAAAATTTTGTTAAGATCTCAAATGAAGAAATAAAGCTGATATAAAAATCTGTTTGTTGTTATAACTGTCCAGAGCAGTAAGGAATCAGGTAATAAACAAAAATACTTTTTTCACCTAAATAAATCTTTGTTCCTGTTTAGAAATGCATTGTGCCTTTTTGCGGCTTTTTAAATAGACTGCGAGCGGTCCCTCTTTCTATCCTTTGTTGATCTTGTGAGCGATAGAGCCCGAAGCCTGAGCAAGTGGAAATTGGGGTGAGCAGAAGTCAGCACGGTAAAGGAAAGAAAGAGGGACTGTTCGCAGTCTACTTTTTAAACCAAATCTTGACTTTTTATAGGCTGTAAAAGTTACAAAATCAAGCCATCATCTGTCCCAAGACCGAGCTAGTAAGGGGCATGGGTCTATTCCTTACATAACATCACAAACAAAATCGAATTATTTTTTATTTATTTAAACTGATTTGTATGGCTTGCATGTTTACCAAGACTTACCATGATGCAAAGTAAGGAATTGAATAGACAGATGCCCCTTACTATGTGTTTGAGTGTATATTATTTTGTTAAAAAACAAACCAACTGGGATGGCATGAAGTGGATGTCATAAGACAGAATAAGAGAGACTAATTATACAATCTCCTGTACCAAAAAAAAGGGGGGGGGGGGGGGCTTACTAAAAAACCATCTTCCAAACAGGGGGCTTATTAGAGAAGGGGGGGGAGGTTACTACAGACAGGGGGCTTAATAGAGCTTTTTAACAATTAGATTATGAGCTCTCGATTTCTATCGCGTGATAGCTGATGAGGGCTCAGCCCTCATCAGCTATCATGCATAGAAATCGAGAGCTCATAATCTAATTATTGGTTTAGTATAAATCTACTAGTCATTCAAAACTAAACAAGTGAATTATGTAAATCCTCCTCGCAAACACTCCGAAAACATGAAGATGCGGCTGCCATTTTGTTGACAATCACTACTCACCATCTATCACAGAATAGATTGCGAGTAGCGTAACCAATCAGAGAATGGCATTCTTGATAGAACACCGGTAGATTTATACTAATAAGGTTTAGTATAAATCTACTAGCATTCTATCACAAATGCTGTTGTCTGATTGGCTACGCTACTCGCTATCTATTCTGTGATAGATGGTGAGTAGTGATTGTCAACAAAATGGCAGCCGCATCTTCATGTTTTCGGAGTGTTTGCGAGGAGGATTTACATAATTCACTTGTTCAGTTTTGAATGACTAGTAGATTTATACTAAAACAATAATTAGATTATGAGCTCTCGATTTCTATGCATGATAGCTGATTCGCGCTGCGCCCTCATCAGCTATCACTCAATAGAAATCTCGAGCTCATAATCTAATTGTTAAATAGAAATGTACATGTTTGAAATAAGTCAAGACTACAAGCCTAACCCCCTACACTCCCCCATGTTTATTTCTAAACAGCTGAATTGAAGTTTCCAAGAAAATGACGGAAACTAGTAATCTGATATACTGGAATACCACAAACACAGTTTACCACTAAAATGGCTTTAGCGATGAAAGAAAACGAATAATCTCCTATCAGCTTGTAACCATGATAAACTATAAAGCTTGATTAATACCTTAGGGTCATGAGATTCATCGAAGACTTTACCATTTCGATCCATAACGCGGTAAACTGGAATAGTTTCCCCATCTTCTGGATCAACAAAGCTCATTTTCTCTGTGTAATACGAATTCATAGCACCAGGAAATCTTGGCTTGTCTTGAAATTCGCTCTCGTGTACGTTGCCAGTGTCCGTGGAATATAAACTTAGCTGTAAAGAAATAGATTTCGTAATCGTTGCTCTAACATTTGACTATCTCCTGAAAAAATGCAGCCTTAATGATGGTGTACTCACTCTTAACGCTCTCGTGGCATTTGGAAGTGTTCTTAGTTGAGATAATTTGCTGCGAGAACGAAGAAGTGTCGCTCTTGCAATCCACATTACGGCGGCCATCTTTTCTGTGACACAAATCAACTATCTGGGGTAGAGTAGGGGCATTATCCACGCTAGGGTGCCTGGTAGGGTGCCTTGTAGGGTGCCTGGTAGGGTGCCTTGTTTCTTATTTAATACTCATAAGCTTTTCCGGACTTTTGGAAGACAAAATATTACTTATAGATTCTTTTAGAAGTATTTTACGGTAATTTTGTAATGTTTGAGATACATTTTTAGAAAATTAAAACAAATCTTGAATAATCTGAGTTAAAAGGAAAAATTATGGTCCTAACCGTACTCTAGTGAGTTCTGGAGAATTACGGGCCCGCGAAACACACGTGCATTTTCAAAATGGCGGACGAAGCAATGGATGGCAGCCTTCCGCGGTTTTCATCCGAGCTGAGGTCTATGAGATGCGAACAATGCCTGTTAAATAAAACGGATGGATCTGCTAGCTTTTGCCAAGGTAATTTTGAATTTTAACTATGTACGCTTTCAATATTTTGGTGAAAAAGCCGCACGGGATTACAGCTTTTTAATTAGCACTAAGCTTAATCTTTTTGCTAGCCTCTTGCTTTTTACTAGAATGAGCTAAACTTGGAATGGAATTAAAACTCGTTGTTTACAGGGGACACTCAAGTGATTGCAGCAGCATATGGACCAGCAGAAGTACGATCAAGTAAAGAACTCATAGACAAAGCTACCTTAGAAGTTGTGTTTAGACCAAAAGTTGGTATTCCAGGTAATGAATGTACACAGTTTATGCCACAATCGCCTGACAGGTGGCGTCTAGAGAAGTTAATACGAGAATAAAGATTTGAAACCATTGGTTCTAAGGATTACATTTGATTGATGGAATTAAAAAATTTGAAACGCCACCTTAAAGCGCATTTTTTTACCAAGGCATTTTCAACACCTTAGTAGGACTGTACTGACTTAGCTCACTTTTGCTTTCGCTTTTATTTTGTTCTTATTATTTTAATACAATTGTATTTTATTGCACTTATCTTTTTATTCTCTAAGGCTTTTTTTGTTTTAAATTATATTAGGATTTTAGGTTTTAACTTTTAAGATTGGTCGGTAGTTTTACTATGCTAACTGTAATGTGCTTTTGATTATTCTTCTAGAAAAAGTGCAATATAAATATTTCCCTGCTAGCAGAGGTCTCTGGTGGCGCGAAAGGAGAGAGACCTCTGCCGGTGCCCGACGAGTTTCCTGTCGCACAAGCGCTTGCGTTCCCTTGACAACGAATGACGTATTTTTCACGTGCGACATTACTCAGCAGACCGGTTTGCTGGTGAAATTTGCAAGTTCACAACAAACTACAATAAAAGTGTCTGATGTCCGAGATGAAATTTATTCTCCTCAAACACTAGTAAAACCAGCCGTCACGGAAAAAGACCTTCTCCGAGTTCGGGCACTATGTTTACAAAAAGCTCCAAATGCTCCGGGCTCACATATGCGATTTCTATGCCTTCAAGAGATGGAAAGTCACCTTCGATCTTGATAGCTTTGATTCCGCCAGTCTTTCACACGATAATATCTGGTCCTTTATGAGGGAATTCAACGGACACACGACCAAAACTAGTGGCTCGGGAGAGTAGACTTGCAAACTTGACAACTCTGCGGCTACGCAGATTGCCAGTTGGAAAATCAAAGATTTTCCGTAGCCTGTCGGAAGACACGAATGTATCGCGTCTGTTCAAGAACGCAATAATAGCTTTCTTCTGCACTGGTGTTATATCCTTCATATTGTGACTGTTGAGGGAAGAAATGGCCGATTTAAAAGCTTGATCGAAGGGCATTTTTGCTTTCGGTCAGAGCCATTACGATTGTAGTACAGTGGACTCAGAAGGTTTCAGCAGAGAATAGAAACAGAGCAAGGGCATTCCTGTTTAACGGAAACCAGTTTTCCAAAACCGGTTAGTTTCGACCAAGAATGTGGTCGGCAGCTACATGAAAGAACTCGTCGGGCACCGGCAGAGGTCTCTCTCCTTTCGCGCCGCCAGAGACCTCTGCTAGCAGGGAATATAAATATTAAATATTATAAATAATATTGTAGAGGATTGAGGGAGAAGGGGTGGGGGGAGGGGGGGCAGAGAGGGTGGGGGTGGGCTTGCTGTGGTATGGAGGGAATGGAAAGACCAGCACTTCAAAATTTTAGTTTGAACTGTTCTTAACTTCTGGCCTCCGGTACGAAATCTGTACATTTCATCATGGAATGTATATTTTCTGAGTTCTATTTAATTCATGCCACAGTGGCAGAAGTCTGGATGCCTTTTCAGTTCCCTGGAAAATGTACACCCTCTTGTAGATGAAAGGGAAAGCTCAAATTCATACCCTTTGGGGTGGCCTATACCTGTTCAAAATAAGTGCTGCTTGTTCTCAATTTTGCTGTAACAAGGTAGATAGAGACATAAATGGATGCTTTAGTTATACTAAAAACAATGTGGTACCTCTTCAAGAAAACAAGTAGTTTCATATTCAACCTTATCAATCACCACCTGCACATAGATGTTTCTTTTTGGCAAAATTCATACACTTGAATGCTTAAGTATCCTTAATTGAAGGGTATTCCAACAAAGGGGCGTACAGTTGACTCCCGATAACTCGAACCCTCGCTAACTTGAACCTTGTGCTAACTCAAATCAACATTGATTTCCTGTTGATTTCATTCATACATTTACTGTAATTTTACCCTTGGTAACTCGAACCCTTGATAACTCGAACCTCCCGCTAACTCAAACCAATAATTATTTTCATTTCCCTTCAGGTCATTTTGTATATAATTTTACCCTCAATAACTCGAACCATGTTTTTCAAGACATGACAAGTAAAAAAATACAAGGCTGTAGATCAAAACATTGAATTTATTTGAAGCAACCGATTGCGAGTATTCTTCCAATTAGTCCAGTTCAGAGTCGTTTACATTTCATTCCCATTTCATCAAACTTTGCCGTTTAACTCTTTTTCAAAAGGTCAATAAAATTAATTATTGGTGTCCCTTGAAGTGCAGTGTGCATGGCACTTGCATACCTTCCCCATCTCCGTGGTTAACTGCCTTGCCAGTCACCACCGCAGTACATTGTATGAATAGAAGTGCACAGGATCATCGTTTTTCCTTATTTCTGGTCATTTGTTCTCAACTCCCAGTAACTTGAACTCCCGATAACTTGAACCTTTTTCTATTTCCCCTGAAGGTTCGAGTTATCAGGAGAGACTGTATATCACTTTTTGCCTTAAAATCCATTTATATCTCTATTAACTCACTCTACTTTGGTATATAGACTGGAATGGTGTCAGAAATGAAGTTCTGCACTTCTTTTGCAATTAGAAAGCTATGATCTAAAGGATTAGCTTTATGACGTTTCCCAAAAACTCAAGAAACAGAAACAAAAGGACATGATGCATGGTTTATGTCTTTTGTTTTGAGTTGGTTCAGTTTTAGGCAAAAGTTGTTCACTAATTTGCTGAATCCAGGCCTTTAAATCACAAAATAAGTGCAGAACTTCATTTCTGACACCATAACCTGAGTCTGTATGCCAAAGTAGAGCGAATTTAGAGAGAGAATTTTTAGGCAAAAAAAGTGATATATGTTTGCAGAATACCCTTCAATTGATGATTCACTTGTTGGCTTTCACAGGATGTGCAGAAAAATTGATGGAACGAGTCATCCGAAACAGCTGTGAACCTATTGTGCTGACAACCAGACATCCAAGGTCATCTCTTACTATTGTGGTACAGCTAGTGCAGGATAGTGGATCAGTATCCTATACTCTTTTTAAATCCCTTTCAGCCCTTTTGTCAAAATACACATTCTCCTTACTATTCTCGAGGGATTTGTTTGGCGTTAGTATGAAGAATTTGGACAAGCATCAAGACATTTGATCTTAATAATAATAATAATAATAATAATAATACAGTTCTTAAAAACGCATTATACATAAGTCTCAATGCTTTTACATAAGATTTAAAGTAATTACAAGAATAAGATCAAAAATTTACTATAGGTTTAAAGCAATTTTAAAAGGTGTGTCTTGAGCCTGGTTTTAAAGGAATCTAAGGTCTTGGAAATGATCTTGTGAGATCATTTCCTGTATTCGTAGGACTTTTATGTTTGATTAGGTTGTGGCATTTTTGATGCTTTGAGGCAAAATTACATTTTGGTCACTAATCAATGGTCTTAATCAGCAAAAAAACAAACAACAAAACAAAACAAACATACAAACAAAGGAAAAGAAAAGAGATTTAACAAGTATGTGATGTGCTACAACAGCTTATGCAAACGTTTTCAATCCCAGAGATGAGTGAAGTACAGCTGTTAACCCAAATTTGAATGTTGGTTTATGGCTGCTTGTCATTGTTTTTCCTTTTCATCAGTATAGGGAAACTCCAAGGCTGTGCTCTAAGAAACATTTTTGGGAGCCCAAAACACTGAACCTTTGAAATTCAGGGTGTTCAGCTTAATAATTTTGGACAAAAACAAAGATTTCCTTGTTGCCCAAAGGCAAAAGTAAGTTGCCAGGGGCCACTTGATGCTGCTAGAGCTAAGCCCTAAACTTGTTTTTTGGTGTTTCCTGACTTCCACTACATGTGATATGGTGTAAGAAAGCCTTAAAAGGGAAATGTGCAACTGCCAGTCAAAATCCTTGGCAAACAAACGGCTGTGCGCAAGCTTCCTGCTGCAAAGTTTGTGTCACCTTGAGACACATATTAAACAGGTTTGATTTCTGTTTGACTTTCAACTGAACTGCGTAATATGCATTTTTTTTCATTAACTGCGAAAGTTACTCTCGTGTTCAATCAATGCTGCCTGCATGGCAATGGTGGATGCAGGTTTTCCAATGAAGTGTCTTGTTTGTGCTGTGACCTGTGCTTGGAGTGAATCTGGTGAAATCCAGCTGGATCCTACTATGGAGCAAGAAAGGGTGAGAACAGATAACATATTTGAAACCCTGGTACCAGGTACCTCCTGTATGCAGGCATCCTTTGTGCAGACATACACTGCAGAGAGGCACCTTTGGTGGATAGACTCTTTCTGTAGGCAGGTACTTCTCAGACAGACAACATTTCTAGACAGACATCTGCTGCAGGAAGACACCTCATGTATGCAGACACCCTTTGTAGACAGACATCTGTCTACAAACGAAATCGCGATCTCTTTCTTAGGGAAAGAGATCACACCCGTTTCCAGCGCCAAGGACCTCGGAATAATTCTAGATAACAACTTAACCTATGACCAACATATCCATCAAATTACCTCATCGTGCATGGCCAAACTTTGTCAAATAAATAGGGTAAAGAACAGTTTCGATAGGAACACACTAAACATGATCATCTCTGCCCTAGTATTAAGCAAGTTGTTCTATTGCTCTACAGTTTGGTCAAACACAACTGCTGCAAACATCAAGAAGCTTCAAGCTGTTCAGAACTTCGCGTGCAGAATCATCACGAACACCAAGAAATTTGAGCATATAACACCTGCGTTACGCGAGATCCAATGGCTACCAGTAAATGAGCATCTTCACTACAGAGATACAGTAATGACATTTAGGTGCATCAAGGGACTGGCCCCTACATACTTGTGTGAACCTTTCCGAAAGCGCAAGTCTATTCACTATCATAACACTAGAATCAGAGAATCCCTCGATATTCCTCTAAGTAAGACAAAGTCTGGCCAGCGACGTTTCCTCCATAGAGCAGTCAACATCTGGAACAATTTAGACAAAGACTTTAAACAGTTATCTTTAACATCATTTAAAAAAAGTTGAAAATGCACATGCTAGATAATTATTTTAATGATCGCTTTTTATAATTTTATTCGCTTATTATCATAATGTACTTTGCTTCTTAGTATTGAAAAGCCCCCCGGGGAATGCTAATAAAGTATGTATGTATGTATGTATGTACATCTGCTCAGACAGACACCTTCTGTAGCCAGACAACTTTAACAGAGACTTCTTTAGGCAGACACCTGTAGGCACTTACTGTCACCTTCTTTGAGGCATTTGTACAGACACCTCCTGTAGGTAGTCACCTAATCTAGGTATACACTATTCCTCAGATTTATTCTGGTTTTTTTTTTATTTTCCTTTATTTTATACTCATTGTGGTAAATTACCACAAACAAAAAAACAAAGGAAAATTAAAATTGAACCAAGGATAAAACTGAACCATGTCATACTTCAGTTGTAGACAGGCAGCTTCTGTAGGCAGATACCTATTGTTGGCTGATGTCTCCAGCAAGCAGGCACCTGCTATAGGCAGACACCTGCTGTAATCATATACTTTCAGTAGACAAAAACCTATTATGGGCAGACACCAATTGAAGGAAGACACTTTCTGTGGAACATTCCCTCTGTAGAAAGTTCTTCATTAAGATGCGGCACCTCCTTAACACGGAAATTTCCCGTGGACAAACAGCTCTTCAGCAGCAGCACCAGCATTAATTTTATTGTATGTTATTTTACTAGCTTTGCCAGTAATGGTACATGTAGGTACATGTCTTCTTAGACAGACACTTCCTTTTTGATGGGCATGTGCACCCCTTTGTGTAGACATCAGTATAGAGAGAAACTTGTTAGTAAAAATCAAACAGGCAGTTCCTGTAGAAATGCACTTTCCCTAGATGGACACCTATCCTAAAGAGACACCTTTTACATGCACACTCTCTAGGGACAGACACATTATATGGGCAGACATCTCTTGTGGATGCACAACTTTTGTGTTATGAATCTTATGAACAGACACCTGAAGGGAGACATCTCTCGTGAACAGACACTTAACTCTTGAAACAGTTGTAAGCAGGCATCTCTGGGCAGACACTTGCTTTAGTGAGAAAAGATATTATTTGAGAGGAAACTTTATCTTTTATAGGCAGACACTGATAAAAAGAGAACTATGCACAGACTCCTCAAGTGGGCACAGTCTCTCTATATATATCGTTGTGTTATAAAAGAGGACTCTCCTTTTGGACACACTTTTTATGGGAGAAATTCCTGCAGGTACATCCTCTGTGGGTTACATCTGTTAACAGTCATCCACTGTGGACTGACACCTCATGTACATGGACACCTACATGTATTACAGGCAGGCAGCTCCTTTAGAAAGACATTTCATGTTGGCAAACACTTTCGTTTGGAAGTAAACTTTTAAAGACAGGAGGCAGACAGTTTTTTGCCACTAAAGATGTCATGTGGACATAGGCTAGAAATTTAATTACTTTTTCATTTTGAATCAATAATATTTATATATTATTTCCAGTCAGCCTCAGCAGTGATGACCTTTGCATTTGATAGTGTGAGCAAAAATGTGATGACATCATCAACAGCTGGGAGTTTCACCCTAGATGAGGTTAGAACCAAAACTGAGCGATCTTGGAGAGAAGGCCATCTTCTTAAAGTGATTATTTTCAATACTTACAATTGCACTCTTTCCTTCTTTCAGTATAACCAGTGTTTGGAAGCATGCCGGACTGCTGCAATCAAACTTTTTGACTTCTTCAGGTTATCAGTGGAGAGGAAACTCTCAAAGGTATTGCACTTCATCGTATTTCATTGCATGGCTGACTTAACATACAAAAGACCATCAAAGTGTATTTCTTGGTTTTTAGTTGGGAAAATTCCCAGCAATATAAGGTTTTCTATTTCTATTTCTTCATTGATCTGCTATCATTCTTGAAAAAGGTAACATAAATTATCATATGACCCGTACGGCCCCGCACGCGCTTTTATTGTGAAACTATTGAGAAAAACCCTGTATGAGGGCCATACGCCTTAGTGTGAGCAGAGCCGGAAAAATGATGTATGGCCCTGTTAGGAACACATACGGCCCGAACGATATGAATTTAGTGGATTTCGTCTCATCTAACCATGTAAATTGATTTTAAAACCAGAAAACAAATACAAACTACATATTAGATTAATTTTCTGTGCAAATTTGTTGATTTTTTGTAAAAAATGTCATCTTCTATGTGCTCATGGAGAGTCTAAAGAGGCCATATGATAAAACACTTATTGACTGAGTCAGGTCGGGCCGGATGGTAAAATATTTGGCTCTCAGTTATGGTGCATGGAACAAGCGCACCTCGAGCCAAGTATTTTCCCGTCCAGCCCTCCCACTCAGTCAATAAGTACATATTTTGACTGAATGGGAGCATGTAACAGTGCAAATTATTCATGAATTGCACTATTTATTTGCTCTAAATCTCGTCCTTTTTTAACCCGTCAAAATGAAATTACGGAAAAGAAGTGACTTTGAAAAACATTTCACTATAAAAAATTGCGATAAGATATTACTAAAAAACATGATAAAAAGATAAAAAAGGTAAAAAGGTAATTCGATGACGTTTTGACGTTAACTTAACACCATTATCAAGTCAAAAACTGGTAACATTTTTGGGCGTATAAATACTAAAAGAACAATAGTTGATTATGAAGTGTAACAGAAATAAATATCTTAAACTAGACAAAAAGTTTAGCACGTATGGAGTCCGTTGCACGTTGAGATTAGGTTTGAGTTTCTTGATGAAAAGCATCTCAAACACTAAACAATCAAACTTGCTTTGACATTTCTTAACGATCTTGAAAAGGTTTTCATTCAAAGATTCCTGCCACCGTGCGCTTCAGCGAGATGTTTGCCAATTACCGAATATTTGTGTTCAACAACGCGTTGGAAAAGGTGTCGGGTTGTGTAACTGACAATCTGCATCGCACAGATCACATGAAAAATGACAAAAAACGCATTGCTGGTTAACAATAGACGGCTTGGACGGCTTGGCTTTCTTAGGCCTAAAGTCTTGCTCCAACTTTCTACTGAGAAAAACTGGCTGCACAGTGGGGCCAATCTTATGACTAAGATCGCGCAAATGCCTCCGAACAGCATTGGCAGAAACCTGATCTTTGAAAGGAAGACTGATTCTAACTATGGCGGTATCTATCTCGCTCATGTTCGCTGAAGGACCAGAAGGGTCTCGAAGAGAAAAATTGGAAATGACGGATTCAATAAGGCCCCTAGGGTAATCGAGATGACTGAAAATAGAGCGTAATTGTCACATTCTGCATTAAAAGCCTCCGTCGTAGAAGACAACGCAAAATGAAATTATGCTAACAAATCAAATTCTATGGAAAAATAAATATTGATATTAACAAAAAACTGTGATTTTAAAATGAGTGTAATAAAGTGGTAATTGAACTTCATGTTGTGCAATTTTGGTCTAAAATCATACGTGTGCTCTCGCTGCACGCTCTTTCGAGTTTGACATCATCAGTAAATAGCATGGTTCTGTAATGCTGCTTATATTGCTATTTTTTATCTTCTAATAACTAGGATGCAAAGTTCATGGATATAAACATTGCGTAATTGGAGATTTAATCAACTGATTTTCTGAGAGAATAGCAGAGGAGTTGGCCGCCTCAAACTGATGGAAAGCAGAAAAGAGTTTCTGTACCTAAGGAGGGAGTGGACAAGAAATGACAAAGCCATTTCAATCATGTCCAGCCAGAAGTGTAACTAGGTTTTTAGTGTTTTTGAAAGAAATGGTATGTATTTCTCTAGATTACTAATATTCACTGGACAATGGGCTGACTGCCTGTTCTCAGAAAAACCCTCAGCTGGTCGCGGAAGCCCTATGCTCCCACTGGAGCGAACTGGACTTGATGATGATGAGGACGACGTTAAGAAATAACGCACTGGGCGTCACGTGTCTAATTATGGCATTTGATGCCGGGAGTTGTACTCAGGAATGAGGTCAGCTATTTTAGGTTATTTCAAGTTGTCAGATACTCTTATTTAATTACCGTTTTTTTTTTTGCTATTTGTGACTTTGTATATTAAAAAAAAAGGATAAAATAAAGCTGTTGTTGTTGTCCTTAGTAGCATTTGTTATCAGCAACTTGTTCAATTTTGACTGCCTTTCTACAGCATAACTAAGAACTTAGTTGTATGCTTGGCCTGATGACGTGTAGTTAAGCATCGCTATATATTTTTGCGGCATTTGTAATCTGTAAATTAGATGGATATCAGAAATTACAGCCTAATAGTGTAGTGTCTCACTTTAGCACCACACATTAAGAAAAGCTCAAAACCGTTCAAGCTACCAAAAAGTTTGCGTAACCCAAAAATTAGTTTAATATGGTTGGGAAGAGAAGACTCGTTGTTTTCGTCTTGGTCTATTCAATTTTTCGTCTTGATACTAAGTGTCGTATCTGCAAGTGAGCTTAAAGCATTAAACTAATGTAGCCGGCCTACTTGGTCATTTTATTTGTAAGTTGTGTGTTATTTCTGTTATTTGCCCAGTATAAGTTTATTCAGAATGCTTCCTTAGCGACTGGGCATTTTAGTGTCTTCTGGACGTACTAACCGGCTATAGAGATTCATGTATCTTCAAGAAGAGGTTGAAAAACTTTCCCAACTTTTACAACCCTTGTCAACTAATGAAAACTTCGAGCAACCTTTCATTTGTAAATACAAGTAGCTAAACAACAACATTTTAAAAGCTCAGAAAGTCCTGTTCAGCACTAACTACGTAAAATATTTTCATTACCTTACCAGCAGTCACCACTGATCAAATACAGTGGAAGTCCTCCCTGCCAGCACATCTCGTAAGCGGCCACTTTTCCAGAACACCAAACTTTTCAGTCAAATCACCATAACTGGAAGCTCTCGCAATCCACCACCTCCGCCCAACGGTAGCGGCCTCAATCTCCCCCCTCCCCCCACCGGTTTCAATACTTTGTGAACATGGAAACCGGCTTCCAGCAACATTTAGTTTGAAAGAACAAGTAACAAAAGATTCTGTTAAACACCATCAGATCTCTGCGATCTGTGTCATCTGTCTTATTAGAAAATTTATTACACAGAAGCATCATCGTTTTGGCTATCGTCCTTGGTGGGAATCAGGGAGGTAAGTCCCTCTAACTTACTCTTGTTAACGTTAGCCTCTTCTCATCGCTATCGTAAACTGACCATTCACTGTCCAGACGACATTTCCACTGCGTCAGAAGAAAAAGAAGGAGGAGGGATGGTCGCCAAGTGAAATTTTCAGTTGATCAGACTGTTGACGATCAGCTCAGAAGAAACTGAAAAGGATGGAAAAAATGGCCCTGCAGGGTCATAAACACTACGGAATCAATCATGACCGTAAATACATCGATCCGTAGGGAAGTTTTAATAATGTCGAAACAGAATGCAACACTGACGCCGTTACCATTTATAATGGTGAGAAACCACGAAAAAATATGACGCGGCGGCTGAAAGCTGTCTACATTGCCATTCACCTTTCGTCGTTAGGCATAAGCCGTTAATAAACTCTGCGAGCCCTAAGGCCCTAGGCTACAATCAGCCTAAACTCGGGCTTGCATAAAATAGTATTGTATCCCTAATTTAGCGCTAAACAAAAGAATAGAGAGAAGTCTTTCTTACATCCCACGATAGGTGCCACTAGAAGAAGTCGAACCCGGGTCATTTACAGCAGAGGCAGTAACAATGACCTCCAGACCACTGAGGTTCAGCATAGCTAATGAGGTAAAAATAGTGTAATTATTGCAAAAAAACTAAGCACATTTGTTTTCGCTTCGATGAATATTCCTGCTGTGTTTGAGAAAGGAAACATTTATCAAAGGATGTAGGATATTTTCGCATAAACGTTAATGGAGTTTCGGTGAAACGTGTGGAGAAAAAATAATCTGTTTACAAATAAGTCATTTGAAACATAAGAAAGAGAGTAAGGTTTCTGCAGTCAGTTTCTGGGCGTCACGTAAGTAAAACAAAAATTGCTTATCATTCAAAAACTAATGACCAGAAATTGAGATATTGTGGGAAAATAGTAAATAAACGATCTGTCAAAGTCTCAGGGGTGTGTGATGTCCCTTACTTGAGTTATTCAACAAAACAACAACCGCTCAAAATTAGTTTAGTATGGAGCGGCCAAGGGGAAACACGGCAGTCTAATTGAAAACATCTGGAGTTAAGTTCGGTCATGTTAAAAACTTCCTTCTCGCTGTTGAACTTGCAAACATTCGTATGGACACTTCTCTTAACATATCAGTTGTTCAGACTTCAAAGACACAAGGTGAATCGACGTTTTCCGATACGTGACAACAGGCATTCATCGGTTCGTGACTGTTTCCTTGCAATGTATCAGATATCTATAGACCCCTATCAACATATATCCCTTGTAAATTGCTTTACAGCTCAACCATTTATAACTTAAAATAATTCTAACACTTGTAAAAAAAACAAGATATTTAGAAAAGAAGATGAAGAAAAGGCACGCAAAAAAACAAAAAAAACAAAACAAAACAAAGGTGCCGATAGCAGGAGTCGAACCCGGAACATCTGCATTACAAGTGCTTACGATAACGGCCAAGATTCCCGCCAAGATTCCCGCCATGACTATTGTCAAGATTCTCCCAACATTCCGCCCAAGATTCCCCGTAATATTTCCGTCAAGATTCCCGGAAAGACTCCCGGCAAGATTCCCGGCAAGATTCCCTCCAAGATTCTTGGAATCTTGGTGGAAAGTTACCGGGAATCTTGCCGGGAATCTTGCCAGGAATCTTGCCGGGAAACTTGGCGGGAATCTTTCCGGGAATCTTGCCGGGAATCTTGGCAGATCTCTTGCCGGGAAGCTTGGCGGGAATCTTGGCAAAAATCTTGGCGGGAATCTTGGGGGGAATCTTGGCGGGAATCTTGCCGGGATACTTGGCGGGAAACTTGGCGGAAATCATGGTTCATATCTTGTCGTTACTCTTGGCGGGAATCTTGGCAGGAATCTAGGCGTTAATCTTGCCGGGAAACTTTCCGGGAATCTTGACGAGATCTAGCCGGGAATCTTGACGGGAATATTACCGGTAATCTTGCCGGGAATCTTGGCAGGAATCTTAACTGGAAACTTGCCGGGAATCTTGCCGGGAATCTTGCCAGGAATCTTGACGGGAATATTACCGGGAATCTTGCGGGAGTCTCTGCGGGAATCTTGGCGCGATTCTTGGCGGGAATCTTGGCGGGAATCTTTCCGGAAATCATGCCGGAAATCTTGCCGGGAGTCTTTACGGGAATATTACCGGGAATCTTGGCAGGGATCTTGGCGAGAATCTTGACAAGAGTCTTGGCGGGAATCTTAGCGGAAATCTTGGCGGGAATCTTGACGGAAATATTACGGGGAATCTTGGGAGGAATGTTGGGAGAATCTTACAATAGTCATGGCGGGAATCTTGGCGGGAATCTTGGCCGTTATCGTAAGCACTTGTAATGCAGATGTTCCGGACGGACGGATTGCTGGCGGAAAGCTTGGCGGGAATCTTGGGCGGAATCTTGGACGAAATCTTGGGCGGAATCTTAGGAGGAATCTTGGCGGAATCTTGACAGGAATCCTTTGCGTGAATCTTGCCGGGAATCTTGACGGGAATATTACCGGGAATCTTGCCGGGAATTTTGGCGGGAATCTTACCGGGAATCCTTCGGTGAATGTTGCCGGGAATCTTGCATGGAATCTTGCCGGGAATCTTGGCGGGAGTGATGGCTGGAATCTAGGCGGGAATCTTGGCGTGGAGCTTGGCGGGAATCTTGCAGGGAATCTTCCCGTAAATCTTGCCGCGAATCTTTCCGGGAATCTTGACGGGAATAATACCGGGAATCTTCGCAGGAATCTTGGCGGGAATCTTGACAAGAGTCTTGGCGATAATCTTGGCGGGAATCTTGAAGGGAATCTTGGCGGTAATCTTGCCGGGAATCCTTCCGGGAATCCCGGCAAGTATCCCGGAAAGATTCCCGGCAAAATTCCCGGTAATATTCCCGTCAAGATTCCCTTCAATATTCCAGGCAAGATTCCCGCCAAGATTCCGGCCAAGATTCCCGTTAAGATTCCCATAAAGATTCCCGCCAAGACTCTTGTCAGAGATTCTCGCCAAGATTCCCGGTAATATTCCCGTCAAGATTCCCGGCAAGATTCTCGCCAAGATTCCCGGCAGGATTCACCGCAAGATTCCCGGCAAGATTCCCGGCAAGATTTCCGGCATGATTACCGCCAAGATTCCAGCCAAGATTCCCGTTGGGAATCGCGCAAAGATTCCCGCCAAGACTCTTGTCAAGATTCCCGCCAAGATTCCTGAAAACATTCCCGGTAATATTCCCGTGAATATTCCCGGCAAGAATCCCGGCAAGATTTACGGCAAGATTCCCTGTAAGATTCCAGGGATGATTCCCGGCAAGCTTCCCGCCAAGTTTCCCGTCAAGATTCCCGCCAAGACTCTTGTCAAGATTCCCACCAAGATTCTTAACAAGATTCCCGGCAAGATTCCCGGCAAGATTCCCAGGAAGATTCCCGGCAGGTTTCCCGGCAAGATTCCCGGCAAGATTTCCGCCAAGATTCCCGCTAAGATTCCAGGCAAGATTCCCACCAAGATCCCCGCCAAGATTCCCGCCAAGAGTCCCGCAACATTCCCGCCAAGATTTCTTCCAAGATTCCCGCCAAGATTCCCAGCAAGATTCCCGGCAAAATTCCCGGCATGATTCCCGGCAAGATTCCCGCCAAGATTCCCGCCAAGATTCCCGCCAAGATTCCCGCCAAGATTGCCGGAATCTTGCGGGGAATCTTGACGGGAATATTACCGGGTATCTTGTGAGGAATCTTGGCCGGAATCTTGGTGGGACTCTTGGCGGGACTTTTTGCGGGAATTTGGGCGGAATCTTCACGGAATCTTGGCGGGAATCTTGGCGGGAGTTTTCGCGGAAATTTTGGCGGGAATCTTGCCGGGAATCTTGGCTGGAATATTGCCTGGAATCTTACCGGGAATCTTGCCGGGAATCTTGACGGGAATATTACCGGGAATCTTGCCGGGAATCTTGCGGGGAATCTTGCCGGGAAGCTTGGCGGTTATCTCGACGGGAATCTTGACGGGAATCTTGGCGGGAATATTACCGGGAATCTTGCCGGGAATCTTGCCGGGAATCTTGCGGGGAATCTTGCCGGGAAGCTTGGCGGTTATCTCGACGGGAATCTTGACGGGAATCTTGGCGGGTATCTTGACGGGAATCTTGGCGGGAATCTTGGCGAGAATGTTTGCGGGAAGCTTGGCGGGAAGCTTGGCGGGAAGCTTGGCGCGAATCTTTCCGGGAATCTTGGCGGGAATTTTACCAGGAATCTTGGCAGGAATCTTACCGGGAATCTTAACGGGAATGTTACCGGGAATCTTACCGGGAGTTTTGCGGTGAATCTTACCGGGAATCTTGGCGGGACTCTTTGGGGGAATCTTGACGGGATCTTGGCACGAATCTTTCCAGGATTCTTGACGGGAATGGAAAATCTTGGCGAGAATCTTACCAGGGGTTTTGACGACCCATGCCAGAGGTCCCTCTTCTCGCGCACGCTGAATACAAGAGTAAAGAGGCCTATGTTACCGGGGAAGGCAGGAATCTCTCCAGTATTCTTGGCTGGAATATTGCCAGGATTCTTGGCCGGATTCTTGGCCGGATTCTTTGCGGGGGATCTTGCCGGGAATCTTGCCGGGAATCTTGGCGGGAGTCTTGGCGGGAGTCTTGACGGGAGTCTTGACGGGAGTCTTGCCGGGAGTCTTGCAGGCAGTCTTGCCTGGTGGGTTAGCAGGGAAGGCGGGAATCTCTTCAGGATTCTTGGCTGGAATCTTGCCAGGACTCTTGGCAGGAATCTTGCCAGGACTCTTGGCGAGAATCTTACGAGGATTCTTGGCGGGAGGGAAACTTCTCGGTAACCAAATGTTGCCGAGGAATCTTGCCAAGATTATTGGCGCAAAGTGAAATTGCCGAGGACTCCCGGAGAGTCTTGAGAACACTCTACTGTGAAATTAGTATCCAGAAGTAGTATTCCTGCTGGAGAGCAATTAATCACGACAATGATACATCTAAAGCTGCAACAAGCGAAATATCACACCCGGCAACCGCCGAAGGACGCTGACCTGCACTCCTGTGCGTTGGAAATTGTCTTTGCTGCCTTCTGCAATAATTTTCAGGAAGTCATGCGATTTTGGAACTGATCAAGCAATTACGGAGGAATTTCAGTTATCACCGTAAAAACAGCGTGATCGCGTTTAAAGTTTTGCCATTATATAGAAAAGTATAGCTCGCACATCAGTTGTCTGAGTTAAGCATTTTGCAAACGTGTGAGAGTTATTCAGTAATAAATGAATCAAACTCGCTATATCAGTTGACACTATAACTTGGCTCCAAAACGAGAAAATTTGGGGACAGAAAGGATCGTGGCAAGAATCTTGCCAGGATTCTTGGCGGGAAGGAAAAATCTTCGCAGGATCTTGGTGGGAATCCTGCCAGGATTCTTTTTAAGATTCTGCAGCTCCTTAACACGGAAATTTCCTACAGACAGCTACTCAGCAGGCATCACCAGCATTAATTTTATTACTAGCTTTGGCAGTAATGGTACATGTCTTCTTAGATAGACACTTCCTCTTTGACGGGCAGGTGCAACCCTTAGTGTAGACATTAGTGGGAATATGCCACATGTAGAGAGAAACTTGTTAGTAAAAATCAGACAGGCAGTTCCTGTAGAAACGTATTTTCTCTAGATAGACACACATTATATGGGTAGACATCTCTTGTGAACGCACAACTTTTGTGTTATGAATCTTATGAACAGACACCTGAAGGGAGACATCTCCCTTGAGCAGACACATAACTTCTGAAACAGATACCTGTTGTAAGCAGACATCTCTGGGCAGACACTTGCTTTAGTCAGAAAACACACATTATTTGAGAGGAAACTTTATCTTTTATAGGCAGACGCCAATAAAAAGAGAACTATGTACAGACTCCTCAAGTGGGCACAGTCCCTCTTTATATACTGTTGTGTCGTAAAAGAGGACTCTCCTTTTGGACACACTTTTTATGGGAGAAAATCCTGCAGGTACATCCTCTGTGGGTTACATCTGTCAACAGTCATCCACTGTGGACTGACACCTCCTGTACATGGGCACCTATTACAGGCAGACAGCTCCTTTGGAAAGACACTTCATGTTGGCAGACACTTCCTTTTGGAAGTAAACTTTTAAAGACAGGAGGCAGACAGTTTTTTGATTAAAGATGTCATGTGGACATAAGCTAGAAATTTAATTACTTTTTCATTTTGAATCAATAATATTTATATATTATTTCCAGTCAGCCTCAGCGGTGATGACCTTTGCATTTGATAGTGTGAGCAAAAATGTGATGACATCATCAACATCTGGGAGTTTCACCCTGAATGAGGTTAGAACCAAAACTGAGTAATCTTCGATAGAAGGCCATGATCTTCTTAAAGTGATTAATATTATTATAATATTAAGTCTGCCTTATTAACATTCATAAAGCAATGCCCGAGGGTATTCTTTATTTAAAACTAAGGGCCAAATGCTCGTAACTGAATTAAGAGAACAGCACTCATAAACAGCACACAAGATGCCCATCCGACTTGGAAATGGTCGACTTTTTTAAATGCAGCGCTTATTACCAGTGTTTTGCTTACTGATGTTGCTCAAGAAGCTTCCTTAGCTGGAAAACAGTGCGCAACATTCTTGCTTGACTTAAAAACAGCACACAGTAGCCTTGGTTAACCTTAAGCCAGCGCGCATAGATTTTGTCCGACTTGAAAACAGCACTCTAAAGATTTAGGGTTATTGTTAAGTTCAGAGTTAGGGTTAAAATTAGGGCTAGGGTTAGAGTTAGGGATAGGGTTAGGGTTAGAGCTACTGTTAGGGCTAGGGTTAGTGGGCTAATTTTAGAGCGGCCGTGAGAACAGCAAACAAGACGGCGGACAAAATACTGGGCTCTCTAAATTATCCAGTGACAAAGATCCGTTTAACTAAACCAGTGACCTTCAAATATTCGGTAGTGTCAATGAAATACTGGGCTCTCCCATTAATTCTCTAGTTAACTAGACCAGTCACCTTGCTCTGAATATTATGCCAAGAGAAACCATTCTGTTTGGAATCAACCAGAAACCAGCTGGGCACAAGAGGCAGCAGTGTCCATGAGTTATCAAGTGAACTTATTTGGAGAGCTAAGTCAAAAATCATCAAAAAAAATTTCTAAGATTCATTAAACGAAGGACGTCAACTGATTTTTGGCACTTTTCGATTGAATGAAATCTTGGCTAGATTTTTCCGTCGACTGTTGACGATCACTTTTAATGATCAACTGAGGGGACAAACTTTGAAGTATGAATCTCTGTTTCGTTAAAGAGTCAGGAATCTCCAAATGGCCCTGCTGGGTTATGAAAGCCACCGACGCAACTGTGACGATTAGATATATCGATCCGCTAGGTAGTTTCAATGACACAGGAAGGGAATTCAGCCCCGACACCGTTACGCTGTATAATGGCGAAAAACGCAAAAATATGACGCGGCGGCTGAAAGCTGCATACAATGTAATCCACAAAGTAGGAGTCTGAAGACTTTCAATTTTGTTTGTAAAGATATCGATGTTTTTACGAATACTCGCCGAAACTCACTGCACAGAGAACCGATGAATTCTGAAGGCTGCCGTATGCCTTTCGCTTATCATTTTGGACACAAATCATGAGACATTTACAACGAACAGCCGAATAGTTGGCCATTTCGAACACTAGAAAATTTGAAGCATGGATCTCGGATTTGTAAAAGAACCAGGTATTTGCAAATGGCACTGCATTGTTATCAATACCACTGACCCAATTGTCACAGTTAAATACATCGATCTCCAAAGCAGTTTCGATGATGCAAAAAGGGACTTCAACGCTGACGACGTTACGCAGTAAAACGGCGTAAAAATATGACGCTCCGAAGGGGTGTCCAGTAAAAGGGTTCCAGTTAACTTCCACAATCGTTCAAAACCATTTTCATGGGACGTTGGAAACGGTACGAATAACAAGGGACTGACCAACCTGAGGAGTGGTGTTCACGGCGAGTTAGTCTAGGCAAATCTCGGCTACAATAAGTCCACCTGGTCAGTGGATGATACCCCAGCGAGACCTCTTGAACTAAAACCAACCTTTTAGTGCTTGATGCCTCGAGTGGGTAATACCCATTTCAACGGGGCGACCGAGCAACCTGCCTACATCAATAAAAGTCATTGCAGAATACTTGTTGTACTGTCTTGGAGGAAGCAGTGATCACATCATCAACTAGACCAAACAAACCAAACAAGCACTGACTGCTAACCCTAACCCTAAACCAAAGTTTAACCCTCACTCTAACCCCAACCCCAACCGTTAACTCGAATACTAATACCAACCTTGCAAAACACTTTCCTTCACATTCTAATGCACAATGGTTTCTTCTTAGTCCTAGGCAATGGAACTTTCACATTGAAAAACACATGTTACCACATTCTCATGACGATCGTTCTCTTGAAAACAAATGAAACATGAACTGAGTAAAGTAAGTGGATTGTGCACCTGTGGAAAGGGAACTTGCTTGTGTGTAAACAAGTGAGCAAGCCTCTAGAAGCCTCACTCACAACATTAACAACGTTGGTTGAATCAACATCCTCTGTGCCAATATCACCATCAACTGCACTGCCAACCGTAACACAAGTGAAAGCGTAATAAAAGGGAATAAATCAGCCTTTTTTAACGAAGGTGTTTTGACCTGTTGCCCTCTAGATCCAGATCGAGTTGGGATTTTCGTTTTTCGTTTTGTTTTGTTTTGTTTTGAAGAGAGGCGCAAACCGGAGTACACTCGAATTAATTAATAATATTCACTTTAAAAAAAACTCTTATCAGAAAAGTAGTGTCTTCCACTGCAGTCCACTACTTTTTGATAAGGTATAATACTAACAATAATACCATTCTTTATTCTGTTTTCCTTAAAAATCAAAATCCCCTCCCTACCTCAGTAATGAACACTCCCTTAAGTTTGACGACTGAATTTTCCTACTGATACATGTGCCTTTTTATTAAAGATGGCCAGGGTCTGTTATTTGTTGTCGGAAACTAATGCTGAAAGTTGGGATTTTCAAATACCACGTCAAAAAACACACACACAAAAGAAGGGGCGATTAAGCGCTTTTACGCCTGGGTACAAGGCTGTAGCCAATCAGCAGCCAATGTAATGTTTGAATTTTGAAGTTTGATTTGATTTTTCAGTCGACTGTTGACGACCAACTTTAGCGATCAAGTTAGGCGATAAACTTTGAAGCATAGATCGGGGATTCGTAAAATAACCAGGTATTTGCAAATGGCACTGCATTGTTATCAATTCCACTAACCCAATTGTCACAGTTAAATACATCGATCTGCAAAGCAGTTTCGATGATGGAAAAAAGGAGTTCAACGCTGATGACGTAACGCAGTGTAATTATAACAGCGTTAAAATATGACGCTCTGAAGTGGTGCCCAGGAATAGGGTTCCAGTTAAGTAAACCAGTCACCAAATATTCCAGGCCCCTCAAAAGAACAGCACACAAGTTATATCTGCAGTTAAGCACTTGAGCGTCCTCAAAACGACCAGCGAGCAGGCCTTCATAATCCTCACTTACACTAACTTGATTATATAAGTATTACCATTTTTACTATTTTATTTTCCTCGTCAGTATTGTTCAATTCAGTTTCAGTTCTACAATTACTATTGGCAGTAGTATATTCAGAACTACTATTTTCGTTATCAACACTATACAATTCACTATTTCCAATATTATTATTATTATTATTATTATTATTATTAATATTATTATTAATATTATTATTAATAATAATAATATTATTAATAATATTAATAGTATTAATATTATTATTATTAATATTATTATGTTATTATTAATAATATTATGTCCACTATTTCCGTTATCATTAACAATGTTGGTTTCACTTGATTCAACTTCCTCTGTCTCAACATCATTATTTCACAGAAAAATTCAAGGTGGAAAAGGTTGAAGGCGATAAAGGGATGTTACTTAAGGCAACCCCAAAAAATAAACTACAACAGCTAATGCAATAAGTTTTGAAGCGTGTAATGCGTGACTATTTCCCGGACAAGGCCCACAGTCCAGCAAGGGAAGGCAGACCCGCCGGGCGTAAAGGCGCGGGAAAAGGACAAAAAAAATTGACAGTGAAAATATTGAAGCAAAAATTAGTAGAAAAAACTGTCAAACAATATGACAGAAAAAAATATCACAGACAAAAAGCGAAAATGATGAAACTAGTGGCAAAAATCTGTCCAAAGGGTGAAAGAAAAATTATTAAACTCAGAGAACAGCCAAAAGAGATTCCACAGCCAGAAGCAGCCCTCAAAAAACAACGAACTGAGGTTTCGGAGGGTTCGAAACCATCAGGAATTGCCTAACTACACTGGAAACCAGACGGGCCAAGAGCAAGCGGTCGCTACAAGTCATACGAGAACACTCGAGGAACTCCGTGTGTCCCTACGGACTGCATTATAGACTCAAAGCACACATCACGTTCGACAAAGCATTCCAGGCTGTCCTGGACCAAATCTGTCACAAAGCCCACGCGGAACTCTTAACTCTGACGATTAAACAGCAGGAAAAGCACCTAGCTGCGAACAACCAGGCAATTTCAGCCCAGCAGCAGTTACTACAAGACCTGCACCCGGACCAGCAGAGTTCCCAAGTAACCAGAAACCACGCCAACAACAGCACGAGACCAAGGCCTAGGACTAAGACTAAGGCTGGACTAAACAAACTAGTTTAACAAAACTGTAATCTCGCTTCTATGTATGCTCAATTATTCGAGCTACAAGAAATGTTGTGTCAAATAAGTGAGGCAGTGAATGTAAATAAAAGTAGAGTTGAGCCTTATACTGGTGTGTCGTCCTCTGACTCTAAGGGCTCCACACGAAACATTATTAAGGGTCATAAGAAACGCTAAAGGAAACAAAAGGAAATCAGTTGCTCATCCCTCATCCCCCAAATCCACATGGCAACCACCAATTCAAAACTCAGGTGCCCTTGAAAACCACTTGGAAGATACCAAACTTGAATTATTTTCGACAGATTTCCAACCTTGAAATAACATTTCAGTGAACGAAAGAAAAGCTATTAGCTTACTTTAGCACAATAGCGAAATTAATCTAAAAAAAGCCGACACAAAAATACAAAAAGGCCCACAAGAATTATCTGACGATAAATTTTATAACTGAGCCTGTCACATCTCCGATTGTGCTAACACATTGCCCGAAAGTTAACAAACTATTTGATTCCGTTCGCGTAATATCGACAAAATGACTCAGAAATGGTTGACAATCGGTCTAAAACACCCGCGCACACCAAAATTTTACACGGTTGACTAAAATGTATAAGAAAACACCAGTCGGTAGACCAATTGTTTCTGGTAGTGGCGGTACTACAGAACGTATTTCCAGTTTCATGGACTCATTATTACAACCCATCGCTGTCAAAGAAGAGTCATACTTAAAGACACCACTGATTTTATCAATTTTTAATCGAAAACACGCAACTTCCAAAGGATGTCACTTTAGCCAATCTTGTCGTGTAAGCTCCCTCTAAACAAACATTCCTCAAACACAGGGAATTGATGTTATTTGCCGCTGCTACGAGGCCACTAGTAGCATAATCTGCCAATTTGCCAATTCCCACCAACGATTTACGTTAACTCATGCAGCTCATACTTGAAGAAAATTCTTTCCAATTCGACGGATAGCATTCGTACAAAGCCATGGAAACTACAAATGGCTGTCGCTTTCTCTGTCAAATTTATAGCAGATCTCGAAAAACGACTACTAATGGGTATTCCACATAAACGTCTCGTTTGGAAAAAATATATTGATGATATGTTTACATTATGGAACAACCATATGACAGAAATTTCTGATTTCGTAAAGTTCGCTAACTCCTTCCACCACACAATCAAGTTCACTTTGTGAAATGTCATCAGCATGCGTTGTTTTCCTCGACATCTAGGTTTTCAATGGAACTCGACTTTCAACTCTCAAAATCCTTCAAGCCCACTGAAACTTTCCATTACACGCACATCTCATCCTACCACCCTTTTAAGGGGGTGTTATAACTGGATGTTGATGAAATAATTAAGTTATTTGATGAAGAAATTAAAAAGGGAAAGTAAGGCACACACAAACATTCAGACAGTCCACTACAACATGGGTGCATGTCAAGTTGAGGGCGAACTGTTTGGTGTTTGTCCATTAATTTGTAACCTCCAAATTTAACTTTTAAACGCCTTGCAATCTTCATTTTTCTAATCTCCCTTAAATCACTCCCCCACCCACCCCCCTCGCCCCTTTTCTCGTTCTTCATAAACACTCTAAAAATCACCCAAAAGTTCTAAGATATTTATGGGTCATGCACTACAAAACTATTGTGTCTCTTTTGGATTGCATGAAATCTCAAGATAATAAGGAGAAGGTGAAATATTGGAAAATGCTGTCCTAAAATTGACCCGTTCGGTAAATAAATGGGAGATGAAGATTTTTATGGAGTAGCAGGCGGAAAGAACAAATGAGAAAGCCTGTGAGGAAGAAAGGGGATCTGCTGTGGAAACTTCTCAAATTTAAGATTTAGAAACCGATTTCAGTGGACGTGATACCGTCAAACTTGTATTAAGCGGCACCGTGCCGAAAATTATTTACTTTAATCACTATAATTCTAACCTCCATTAAGTGGTCACCGGCTCTATTCAGTTGTCTATTAAGCGGTCGTGGAGTCGCCCTTTACTAAGTCCCAGAGAGCCGTTTTTAATGTCTTAACCTGCATTAAACGGTCACTTTGAATCACTGTTTATTTTCGCCCGAAATTAATGAAATGAATCGCCCGAAATTAACGCCTGTTCTTTGTGTTCAAAAGCCTATTATACGTATCTCTTTTAACGACCAACAATACTGACTGTACGAACATGGCATTTGACTGTTCTGCTTTAGTTTGTTTTCATACTATGTTCTCCGTTAATCATACCATTTTATTGTTGCTGGAGTTCTTAACTGAGTAAGTGATTTTTGTGAGCGCTTTGTACATAAGCTACAATTGTAGCCATTAAGTGATCATAAGTGATATCAAATAGTGTTTCGATGTTGATAGTAGTTTTTCATGAAGATCCTCCGGTATTAACAGTTGTCAGTTGGGATTCTGCCGAGGATATATAGGCGGGTCATTCATTTATTTATTTATTTATTTATTTATTTGCATATTAGGAGACCGCAGCGCACCTTGGAACTTTTGTGAAAAATCAATTCCCAGAGAAATTGTTTTGGTAATCGCGTCAGTAGCCGTGATACATTGCCTGAAAGTGATACTCTAAAATTCGTGTTAATATTTAGCCAAGTCAAGTTATGGTCAGTCAAACAAAAAGGCCAGTCCTTCATTGATGTTTGCGACACGTGTAAATTAATATTGGTCACAAATTGCGTAGTCGATGACACGATTTCCAGTCCTTCCATGGCCGGAAGGTGGGTCTTCCCAATGAGCCCCCATTAACTCCGCCACTGAGAATATCGAGATCTGCACACCCACAAACGCTTACCGTGATTGTTATCTCGTTGTCAAAACTATTTATCTGAGTGGAGCGGAGCGAAAATTCGGATTGATCGTTTGCTATCCTCTTCTGGAATAAAAATTACCGAAGAGGAGGATTGATTCTCGGGAAGAAAAATGTTCTATATCATTTGCAAGATCTTCGAATAGTTCAGGATGAAAGGAAATTGAACTGTATATCCTTTGTTGTTTTAGGGTATTGTTTCAGTGTTAATTTCGTAACCATAGAAAATCTGGAAACTACTTTCAAACTGAAATCCAATCATCAAATAATTCATTTTTGGAACGCAAAGCTAGGTCTCCTGCAAAGCGAGAATATTACCTGGACAAGGCCAAGACCAAGACGCGGAAAAAACTGTCAAGCAATTTGACAGAAAAACAGTGAAAAAAGGCAAAAATCGAAACGAAAAATGCAGAAAGCGAAAAAGGAAAGTTACTTAAGGCAAATCCCCAAAACTATTAAAACAGCTAATGCAATAAGCGTGCATGCAAAGCGTAACTATTACACGTGCAGACAAGGCCCACAAATTCATCCAACAAGGGACGGCAAGCCCGCCGGGCACAAAGACGCGGTAAAAAGATAAGTTACTCAGGCAATATCCCCAAGAGCTATAAACTACAACAGCTAATGCAATAAGCGTACAAAGCGTGACAAATACCCGAACAAGGCCCACAATCCAACAAGGGAAGGCAGGCCCGCCAGGCGTAAAGGCGCGGGAAAAGCCGAAAAAAAAGAAAAGAAAGCGGCTAAAGTAAAGACCTGCTGAAAAGGTCAAGAAAAACTGATGGGTGACCTCCAAGGACAGAAGTAAAAGGCGGACTAAAGACGCGGCTTACCCCAGGTTAAAGAAAAATGAGCAGGGTTGGCGTAGTGGTGAGAGCGCTCGCCTTCCACCAATGTGGCCCGGGTTCGATTCCCGGACTCGATGTCATAAGTGGGCTGAGTTTTTTGGTTCTCCACTCTGCTCCGAGAGGATTTTTCTCCGGGTACTCCGGTTTTCCCCTCTCCCCAAAAATCAACATTTGATTTGATTTGATTTGATTTGATTTGATTTGGGTTGGGTTGATTTAATTTGACTTTATTTGTTTCTGTATTTGCTCGGCCCCACTAGCCTTTGTGCTATAAATACTACCGAAGGTAAATAAAGGTTATTATTATTATTATTTATCATTATTATTAAGTCCCTGGGAGGGTCACCGCAAGAAAAAATGGAAAATAAAGCAAAGAGAGTAAAACTTCCACAAATGTCCTTGCTCTTCGACGTAGAGTGTTACCATAATGAGGAGAACAGCGACCAAAACGGCTTACATATGCCCGCGTCAGGTAAGTAATAATTACCCGCTTAGGGACACGGCAGTTTAAAATGCGACACATTTCCACTGTGCGTGTGGGACTGTTTTTGCTGTCTAGGTCATGCTACAGTAAGTTATTACCAGTTTCATCTAAAATACAAGGGGATAACTAGAAAACGTCGGCCCGACTTTTTTATGTTGGCATCCATTTCCATCTTGGCCAAGCGTAATCAAATGCATTTAAGGTGGTAGACCTGACTTTAAAGGACCCATTTTGAAATGCCGTAGACATTTCTCAAAATTAAAACACTGGACTGAAATAAAAACAAGATAGGTAAAGACAACAAAAGGTAAACTTAAAAAAAGTGATGTATGAGGTGACAATTTTCACACCTCAGGTTGCAAACCCCATTTGAATTGTGGGCTCAAAAATAAGACTTGTGCAATTTAAAGCTTTAGCTTTAAGATATTAAGATACTTTTAAGATTATTAACAACCAGAAAAGGAAAAAAATCTGTGCGAGCACAGAATGAAACTGTTTCTTTTGCGAGTTATTCTCTTTATATTTTCAGAATTGTTCCACGTTGAATTTAATACAGTTCGTTTTTTATATTTCAGATCAACTACCAAAAATATAAGTTGAATGGTGTGTGTGTGTAAATCAAGGTGAGTTTACACACCATTTATTAGGCGTTAATAAATCAAAAAAGCCTGATGTTTGCGTCCTGTTTCAGCCCAGTCATAAGACGCTGATTCGTTTTATAATGGAATTAGGAGCAACTTTCTGTGCTTGATTATACTGACTGCGTAAGGATCGCGAGACACAAATTCCCTACCCTAGTCGATTGCATAAATTCAACAATATTATAAAGTCTCCCTACCGGCAAATAAAACTTACTCTTAATTTTCATTTTTCAAAATGGGCAGGGGTTTGTATGAGCCCTTATATCGAAACCGAACACTACTAACGTTTCTCAAACTGGCAACCATATTTTATTTTAGAGTTTCATCCTGCACTGTCAAGGAAATACAATTTACTGAGAAGGTTGAAAAGATTGTGGCTGGAGAGGTAACACTTTTATTTCACAGAAGAGCATTTTTAAGGTAGCTAGCTAGTGTTTTTGCTGTTCATCCATCCATGTTCAATGAGCTATCGCTTACTAGTACACAGGTCTCCTCAAAAGTTACGTTAAAATACGTGGGTGAGCACCCAAAAAAAACTTAAGTGAGCCACCTAAAAGTATTTCGAGAAGCCGTTTTCAGTAAGAAACACTAAAATACACTGTCATTTAGTGACTTTAATGAATGACAAAAATTCAAAAGTATTAACTCTTCCGCTCCCCAAAGGGCCGGGTAACGCTCTTGTCACAAAATAATAATAACAATAACTGTCTGAGCTAATCGTCCTCGCAAACTACAGCAAGAACGCAGCTCAACAAGGTCAAACCGAAAACATATACAAGGCTCCTCTGGCAGCCGCTATACGGTCCATGTATGACATTGGAGGACAGCCTACAGCCAGCTCGAGTAAGACGTATGTTGGTTTTTGCTGAGGGAGGAAAACCGGAGTACCCGGAGAAAAACCCTCGGAGCAGGGTCGAGAACCAACACAAACTCAGCCCACTTATGGCATCACCACCGGGAATCGAACCCGGTGCCACATTGGTGGAAGGCGAGTGCTCTCACCACTACGCCATCCCTGCTCCCCTAAATGATTCGGTCGTCAAAACTGCGGAACTTGGCTAGCTAAGGTTTTGAAGGACATTCATAAATGTGGTTAGCTGTGTGCTTAGCTGGCTAAGAATCAATGTCTTATAATAAATAAATAAATAAATAAATAAATAAATAAATAAATAAATAAATAAACAGAGTCCATGTAATGGATATTGAAACGATTGTTTTTATAGGGGTCTTCCCAAACGGACGTTGGTTACAGTGCTGGTGGGAATCAGGGAGGTAAGTCCCTCTAACTTACTCTTGTTAACGTTAGCCTCTTCTCATCGCTATCGTAAGCTGACCATTCACTGTCCAGACGACATTTCCACTGCGACAGAAGCCGGAAACGTCAGAAGAAAAAGAAGGAGGAGGGATGGTCGCCAAGTGAAATTTTCAGTTGATCAGACTGTTGACGATCAGCTCAGAAGAAACTGAAAAGGATGGAATAAATGGCCCTGCAGGGTCATAAACACTACGGAATCAATCGTGACCGTAAATACATCGATCCGCAGGGAAGTTTTAATAATGTCGAAACAGAATGCAACCCTGACGCCGTTACCATTTATAATGGTGAGAAACCACGAAAAATTATGACGCGGCGGCTGAAAGCTGTCTACATTGCCATTCACCTTTCGTCGTTAGGCATAAGCCGTTAATAAACTCTGCGAGCCCTAAGGCTGAGAATAAACAAGAGGCTACAATCAGCCTAAACTCGGGCTTGCATAAAATAGTATTGTATCCCTAATTTAACGCTAAACAAAAGAATAGAGAGAAGTCTGTCTTTCTTACATCGGAAGCATTGCGCTTCGCTTGTGTTGGAGTCTATTTCTTTGCAGTGTGTATCCGTAGACCCCTATCAGATCAACATATAACCCTTTAAAATTACAAACTGCTTTACAGCTCAGCCATTAAGAACAATAATAATAACACTTGTAAAAAACATTTATAAAAGAAAAAGAAAAAGAGAGACCAAAAAAAAAAAACTCACGATAGGTGCCACTAGAAGAAGTCGAACCCGGGTCATTTACAGCAGAGGCAGTGACAATGACCTCCAGACCACTGAGGTTCAGCATAGCTAACGAGGTAAAAATAGTATATTTATTGCAAAAAAACTAAGCACATTTGTTTTCGCTTCAATGAATATTTCTGCTGTGTTTGAGAAAGGAAACAAATTTTCAAACGATGTAGGATATTTTCGCATAAACGTTAATGGAGTTTCATTGAAACGTGTGGAGAAAAAATAATCTGTTTACAAATAAGTCATTTGAAACATAAGAAAGAGAGTAAGGTTACTGCGGTCAGTTTCTCGGCGTCACGTAAGGAAAAAAAAATTGCTTATAATTCAAAAACTAATGACCAGAAATTGAGATATTGTGAGAAAATAGTAAATAAACGACCTGTCAAAGTCTCAGGGGTGTGTGATGTCCCTTACTTGAGTTATTCAACAAAATGTACAACAGCTCAAAATTAGTTTCGTATGGAGCGGCGACGGGGAAACACGCCAATCTAATTGAAAACATCTGGAGTTAAGTTTGGTCATGTTAAAAGCTTTCTTCTCGCTGTTGGACCTGCAAACATTCGTATGGACACTTCTCTTAACATATTAGTTGTTCAGACTTCAAAGACACAAGGTGAATCGACGTTTTCCGATACGTGACAACAGGCATCATTCATCGGCTCGTGTCTGTTTCTTTGCAATGTATCAGATATCTATAGACCCCATTCAACATATATCCCTTGTAAATTGCTTTACAGCTCAACCATTTATAACTTACAATAATTCTAACACTTGTAAAAAAAAGATATTTAAAAAAGAAGATGAAAAAAAAGGCACGCAAAAAAACAAAAAAACAAAAAACAAAACAAACCAAAGGTGCTGATAGCGGGAGTCGAACCCGGAACATCTGCATTACAAGTGCTTACGATAACGGCTAGGCCACGTTCCTTCAGCATAGCTAGGTAGGTCGGAAGTGAGCTTTGCGGATGAAACTCGACCACGACGACGAAGAAAAACAGAGCTCATTTTCAAACTCGGACGGCGTTCCTCGCCCGAGTAATTATCTCCTAGCTCAGTATACATAGAATGTAAGGAAAGCACTAGATAACATCGACCTAAACCAGGTGAGCCATCGATATGTCAGCGGAGTCTTGAAAGATGCTCAATTGATGCACCCGCTCCGACACCCGCTCCTCGTCTGGATCTACCCACAATTCACCAGGAACTGATCATTAGCAAAACTGTCCAATTTAATGCATTCTTATCCTCCGTAAACCAATACAAATATTCCACTGTGGGAGGGGTGGTAAGAATTAGTTTCGAGCTTTGAATGATCGATATCTAGTCGCCGGACATTTTCAATGTTAACGAGCTTCCCCCGCAGTTTCTGCGATGCAAATACTCTCATTTATTTGCCATCAAGTAATTCGTGGTTTCTCATTAAAAACCAGTAATTTGTGGGTTAAAATCACCTTATTACAAACCGGTAATTTGTGGATTACAATCATCTCATTTCATACCAGTAATTTGTGATTGCCAAGATTCCCGCCAAGGACGGCCGGGAATCTTGCCGGAAATCTTGGCGGGAATCTTGGTGAGAATCTTGCCGGGAATCTTGGCGGGAATCTTGGCGGGAATCTTGGCGGGAATCTTCCCGGAATTCTTGGCGGCAGTCTTAGCGGGAGTCTTAGCGGTTATCTTGGCGGGAATCTTGGCGGTAGTCTTGGCGAGAATCTTGCCGGGAATCTTGGAGGGAATCTTGCCGGGAATCTTGCCGGGAATCTTTCCAGGATTATTGGCGACCCATGGCATACGTCTCTTTCCTCGCGCACACTGAATACAAGAGAAAAGAGGTTTCTGTTAGCAGGGAAGGCGGGAATCTCTCCAGGATTCTAAGCGGGATTCTTGGCCGGATTTTTGGCAAGAATCTTGGCGAGAATCTTGGCGGGAATCTTACAGACTCTGACTTTGGCGGGAATCTTTGCGGGGGTCTTGGCGGGAATCTAGGAAGGAATCTTGGCGGGAATCTTGGCTTGAATCTTGGCGGAAATCTTGGCAGGAATCTTGGCGGGAATCTTACCGGGAATCTTGCCGGGAATCTTGCCGGGAATCTTGGTGGGAGTCTTGGCGGGAATTTTGCCGGGAATCTTGGCGGGAATCTTACCGGGAATCTTGCCGGGAATCTTGGTGGGAATCTTGGTAGGAGTCCTGGCGGGAATCTTGGCGGGAATCTTACCGGGAACATTAGTGGGAATCTTGGCGGGAATCTTGGCCGGAATCTTGGCAGGAATCTTACCGGGAATCTTGGCGGGAATTTTGGCCGGATTCGTGGCGGGAATCTTGGCGGGTATCTTGGCAGGAATCTTGGCGGGAATTTTGGCGGGAATCTTACCGGGAATCTTGGCGGAAATCTTACCGGGAATCTTGCCGGGAATCTTGCCGGGTATCTTGGCGGGAATCTTGGCGGGAGTCTTGGTGGGAATCTTGGCGAAAATCTTGGCGGGAATCTTGGCGGGAATCTTACCGGGAATCTTGGGGGGAATCTTGGCGGGAATCTTAGCGGGAATCTTAGTGGGAATCTTGGCGGGAATCTCGGCCAGATTCTTGGCTGGAATCTTGGCGGGAATCTAGGTGGGAATCTTGGCAGGAATCTTGGCGGGAATCTTGACGGGAATCTTACCGGGAATCTTACCGGGAATCTTGGCGGGAATCTTGGCAGCAATCTTGATGGGAATTTTGCCGGGAATCTTACCGGGAATCTTGGCGGAAATCTTGGCGGGAATCTTGGCAGCAATCTTGATGGGAATTTTGCCGGGAATCTTACCGGGAATCTTGGCGGGACTCCCGTACGCTGAATACTAGTGAAAAGAGGTCTCTGTTAGAAAGGAAGGCGGGAATCTCTCCAGGATGTTTGGCTGGAATCTTGCCAGGATTCTTGGCTGGAATCTTGCAGGATTCTTGGCGGGAATCTTTGCGGGAATCTTACCAGGAATCTTGGTGGGAATCTTGGCGGGATCTTAGGAGGAATCTTGCCAGGATTCTTGGTGGAAATGGAATATCTTGACTGGATTCTTGCCAGGATTCTTGGCTGCAATCTTGCCAGGACTCTTGGCGGGAATGTTGCCAGGACTCTTGGCGGGAATCTTACCAGGATTCTTGGCGGAAGGCAAACTTCCCGGTAACCAAATGTTGCCGAGGAATCTTGCCAGGATTATTGGCGGAAAGTGAAATTGCCGAGGACTCCTGGAGAGTCTTGTGAACACTCTACTTTGAAAGTAGTATCCAGAAGTAGTATTCCTGCTGGAGAGCAATTAATCACGGCAATGATACACCTAAAGCTGCAACAAGCGAAATATCACACCCGGCAGCCAAAGGACGCCGACCTGCACTCCTGTGCGTTGGAAATTGTCGTTGCTGCCTTCTGCAATAATTTTCAGGGAGTCATGCGATTTTGGAACTGGTCCAGCGGGAATTACGGAGGAATTTCAGTTATCACCATAAAAACAGCGTGATCGCGTTTAAAGTTTTGCCATTATATAGAAAAGTATAGCTCGCACATCAGTTGTCTGAGTTAAGCATTTTGCAAACGTGGGAGAGTTATTCAGTAATAAATGTATCAAACTCGCTATATCAGTTGACACTATAACTTGGCTCCAAAACGAGAAAATTGGGGGACAGAAAGGATCATGGCAGGAATCTTCATTTGAAGTATTTTTGTCTTAAAGAATATATTCTCCACACACATTGCAGCTCGTCTATCTGACCGTCTCAGTTCTGATTTACATATATCACTTTAAGTTACTTGCACTTTTCGTTGTTCAGTATCCGGTCGTGGCTGTCCCAAAAATATTCCAGGATATGCAAGTTCTTCACAGTATTGGTCTCTAAACACATAGTGGCCGACTACCTTCAGCTAGAGCAACATTAAGTATATTTTGTCGTTCATTGTCTTCTAAAAAGTCTGTAGCAGTGAATAAAGTATCAGTAACACCAACTGGAATTTGTTGAACATCTTCACTTTCATTTTGATTATTTAAATTTTCAGACAAGTTATTATTACACTCCATTTCATTATCATCATTTTCTAGCTGAACAGCTTCTGTAACATATGTATTTGCCCAATCTTCATTGAATATAATTCCCTCATCTTTATATAACATGCTATTTGACATCAGCCATTTGGCTGCTTGAACAACCTTGTCTGGCCTTACATTCAAAGATAATGCTGAACTTTTATATTGTAGTTTACGTTTTCAATTGACTTTAATAGTTGCAGTCTGGCTATGCAGCGGTGGTAACATGGTTACAGTGTCAGCGACATCTGCAGAAACATTTACAATATTGCCATGTATCTTAAGCTGTCTACCCCGTGGAGCTTGCATTAA
>JAEMWC010000937.1:130000-145000 GCA_016490735.1 Pachyseris speciosa
CGACCTGCACCTTGGAGGTCGCAGCCTCGCATATCAGTGTTTGACACACTTACAAAGATTCACAAGAAAAGCCCTTTCGGACGCCCGATAATTTTGGGCTGTGATGCCCTACAGAACGAATATCGTCATTCATAGACAACATCCTTCAGCCTATAGCAAAACACTGACAGAATACGATCAAGTACAATGGATGTTACTAGCCTGTACATTAATCTCCCACAGGAACAAGAGGCCCTGCCAGGGTAAATTCCGACAAGCGACATGACCCAAAAAGTAGCGACAGCACATAAAATGAAATCCCGACGAGAGACATCATCACCGGCAAAATTCCGACAGTGAAATCAAGGCCGGGAATTGGTGATTTAAACACTGACACGAAAATTTTTAAAATTCAGACAAGCGACACGGGAACCCCCCTGGCAGGGCCTCGAAGAAGGAATAGACACTATGCAAGGCATACGAAAGATTCTACGGTTTAAGAAAGACACTCCGATTCCAACCCACTCTCTTAGAGAACTACTAAACTCATGGAATCGCCATAGTAATGGGCGCTAAAATGGCAGTTGTCTTCGCAAACATTATGTCTGCGGTAGAGATAGCCTGTGAGCAGGCTCTCTAGTTTTTTGTTGCGGCGAGAGTCATGCAAGCGGTGAAGCTGCTCGCATGACTGTCGCCCCAACAAAAAACTGGAGACGGCTTGCTCGCAGGCTACAGTAGAGACAGAAATTATCAACAAAATCAGAATGAAACCACTCGAGTGGAAAAGATTCAACGAAGCCTCTGTCTTTGACATTTAAACGCATTTCAAACCTATTGAGAACCAATTCTTTAAAAACGTTTTGAGGAGAATATAAGAGATTTTGAATCACGTTTGCATACACGAGGCTACCCATATTTTCTGGTCAACAAGGTTCTCGCATATTACAAAGTTAAATTTACGGACAGGAAGTCGGCACTCCGGCAGAAACAAGAAATCCGCAAGAAGATATTGCCTTTTATCACGCCATACAACAACGCGTGCCTAACCTAAAGAGCATCTTATTGAGCAAATGGCATTTAATTGAGAATCAACCTTTGCTAAAAGAAAGACAAAAGAGAGGAAGATCTTTAAACAACATACCTCTAAAGGTCAAGTATACAACATGACAAAACCACCAGGAGTCGTGTTACGCCTGTCAACACTTCCAAACATGAAACCAACAGAGGATGAAGTAGTACTTGATCAAGTTGTTTGTGATCTAAGCCGCCGTGTGTTGTGCAACAACAGCAAAGCATGATGGTCTATCCCGTCCACCCGTTTTCGTTTTTGATTTTTTGGATTTTGTTTTTGTTTTTGTTTTTGTTTTGGTTTTTGTGTTTTAAGTACAAACAGTAAAACTGAAAACTAAAAAGCCAAAACTGAAAAACAAATTGACAAACTTAGAAATTAAAACTAAAACGCAAATTAAATAATCAAAAAATAAAATCAAAACGAGCAATGACAAAAACAAAACTTGAAAGCAAAACTGAAACCTTAAAAAGAGAAACTAAAACAAAAATTAAATAATAAGAAACTAAACTCAAAACGGAAAATGTAAAAGTAAAAATGAAAAAGTCAAAAAGAAAACAAAACAGGTCAGTGGCCCCCCTGGGCTTCCGTACAATTGCGTTCGACGAAGGAGAACGCTTTCTAATCTCTTTGTGTTCCTGTGGTTTCTTGGGTGTCGTGTATACCAAAAGGGATCTTTGGAGAAATTCCTTTGGACGGGACAACCTTTTCGTCGCCATTTTGGATTCCTGAAATACGTCAAATGCCCGTGTGATACTGCCCACCTCGTTGTGTAATTTGGCTGTTTGCTGTTTAAAGATGGAATGCTAGAGACTAATCCGGCAGCGTTCAGAAAAGAGGACATGAAGGTCTTAAAAGCGGCGAAAGGCCGTTTCGCGTTTAGATTCCCTCGATTTCCAAAACACAACCTGCAAAAAATCCTAACCGTGGACTTAAGGGATGCTAAGGGACGGTAAAATTTTAATTTGCTTTTTACGAATTGTTTGAGTGATGATTTGAGCTGAAATAGTATGCTATCTGTATTATGGCCGACTTGCAAATGTTTACAAAACGGCACTATTTGCCATCCGAGTGATCGTTTACAGGGAGGCGAAGCACGTACATGAGCACAGAAAAACATCTTTGCACGTACGCAAGAAAACCGAAAGCTTTTTTGCTCCTGTAAGCAAATTTAATGTTGACTTGAATACACTCTTGGTTGGAAGAACTTTTCGTCTGTGTTATTCATAGCTGTGATCGGTAAGCGTGACGCGAAGATATAGATGTGTGTTGTGTGGGCATGAATTGAATAGTTGCATATGTAGTTGTAATGAGATAACCCCAGTGGTTGCAAGATCGAAGGTTACTTGATAGGCACCACAGCCTGTAAATTAATTTTACTTGCATCACTTCGAACGCACTTTCTGAGCTTTGATTATTACTAGTTTTATGTAAACAGTGTGAAATAAATGAACCATGAACCATGCATCGTTACAAACGGTAAAAGCCCAAAGCTCACCTTTAGTCCTTAGCCTAGCGTTCCTCTTGTTCAGCGGTGTAGATGGTAAGAAGTGTACCATTTTTCACCCGGTTGAACCGGATTTACCAGTTTTTACCTTGAATTCGGAAATCTGTCTTGTTTTATAACTCAAGTTCGTGATAAGTGAGGTGGAAAGGCTGCCTGCACGGGAAATCCTGTCGTGTATAAGCCTCAGAAATTTGATTTTAAAGAACGATTGGTCAAAATGAACATGTACCGAACCGATGACAAGAGGGTAGCCTTGGATATGAATAAGACCGGAGTTCTTGGTTTTTTCGGAGGTTGTATGCCCGATACTTTGATTAGTGCCTTGGGGAAAGGCCATACATCAAATGAGTTTTATCTGGCTTTTGCTGGTTTCCACGCTGAGTTCTCCCTTTGGGAGTATTACAAGAAGCAGAGTCTTCAGACCCTGGGAAGAAAGAGTGATCAGGTTCGTGTCCCCATTTGGATTGCTTGCAGCCAGAGTTCTGCAGGATTCGTAAATGTTGCGCCAGCCTGGTTGCAACACATTCAGCGAGCTATCAACGACATCAACTACGCAGCACCGGGACTCAATCTCTACACCGTGTCTGACGAGGCTGAAGCGAAAGTTACTATCGCTGGAAATGCAGAAAAATCTTGCTACACCAGGGGAAATATTCTGACGAACAGCACCACCAGAATTTACCTTTACTCCGGATGGAATGACAAAAGAAGAACGAGCTGTCACGAGCTTCTACACGCTCTCGCCCTTGGTCACGAGCACCAGAGATCAGACCGAGATAGCTACGTGGAAGTTGGGAGCATCGATTCCCAGTACAGGAGGATATATGACTTGCGCGGTATCACTCGCTTTGATCCGTTCAGCATCATGCTGTATCCCGAAGATGACGACCGTTTGCGTCGCTCTGGAGACCCCGTTTGGCTTACCAAGCCTTACAAAGAGCTCAACAGAGAGATGAGCGACTTGGATAAAGTTACCTTGAATAATCTCTATCGTCCTTGCAAAGGACCGGCCTATTCTCCTTCTGAAGGTATCACAGGTCTATTGTACTGTGGAAGGTGAGTGGACTGCCTTAATTTATGGTCAATTTTATATCAATACATGTTAATCAGACCGTTTAGAGCATTTTGTAGCGTTGCTAAAAGTCCTATGGTTGTTCATTGTTGGGTGAAAATTCCGTGGCTGTTTTCCTTCGCTTTCACTATCACAACTTCCCCCTTTTTCAAATAAAAAACATTGTCGTTATTGAAACATAATAATAATAATAATAATAATAATAATAATAATAATAATAATAATAATAATAATAATAACGATTTATTAGTAGTACTTCCACGAGGTGGCTCTTCGCCTACTAATTACAAATCTCAAATCAAATCAAATTAAATCAAATGTTGGTTTTTGAGGAGAGGGGAAAACCGGAGTACCCGGAGAAAAACCTCTCGAAGCAGAGAAGAGAACCAACAAACTCAGCCCACATATGACGCCGAGTCCGGGAATCGAACCCGGGACACATTGGTGGAAGGCGAGTGCTCTCACCACTGCGCCAACCCTGCTCCCCTGATCAGATCAGCTGTCGTACTCTTAACGTTGTTGTACTCTTAACGCTGTCGTACTCTTAACGTTTTGCTTTCAATAGCGAGCTTCAGGGTGGGTTAGTGTCTAAACTGTTGTGCCAGTGGCGACATTGCCATTTATTTTTTGGGTGGAAACAGTTATAAACGCTGTAATAATGGTGTACTGAATGATATTTGACCATTTCTAATTGCATGACAAGGCTCTTTCCATTGTGTCTGAGAATAAAGTCACTTGATTGACATGTTGATTATTGACGAGACATTTATTAATCTAGTTGATTGTTGACGCTAAAATTGAGCCACAGAACTCGCAAAATGAAGGGTAAACCACTCGCGGATATATTGTTTTGGTTACTTCGTTAGAAAAACGTTACTGAAAGCTCCAAAAGAGAAGGGCGACACTTGCATTACATTTTACGCATGATTTTTAAAGTCTTTGTTTATCCCTCATCAAAATAAACAGCCCGTTCAATCTGTTCGGGTTATCCCAAACAAAATTATCAAAAGCAAATTCCTTCTCCTTTGTGTATCTTTCATTAGCCTTTCGTATTACCTTGACGTGTTGTCTGATAATAGTCATTGTAACGCAACACAAGTCGAAGTGTGACATGTATTTAGTGAATGATCGTGAAAGTATTTAGTGAATGATAGCTAACAAACACATGTTACAGCGGTTACCAGTCACACGCGCCCTCCAACGATTTTTTCCCATTTTCGAAAACTAAGTTTTGGTGGACGTCAATCAAATGTTTCTATGACAATATAGTCCTCGTTTCGTGTCAGTTTCACGGCCGTGTTCAATCGTCGTTGTGATCTGGTATAATCGCTCAGTTATTACTGACAAAGTTGTTTCCAGTTTAATTAGTTGAGATGGAGGATTATTATGTCGATTCAAGGTGGTCTGCCTTGAATTACATAGCATTCAGAAACACTTTGTGAACCTTCAGAAACGTTTGTCGGTGAAGAAGGCGACTCGATTGTACGTAAACACTGAAGCCGTAAGCGATCCTCCAAAGATGAGATCAAAGAAACGAAAAATATCAGGTAGCTGAAAACGTTGGTCTCAGAAAATGAGTCGAGTTGTGTGGAAATTGACTTTATATCAGCTTTTTACAGATGTAGATTATTTTAGCCGCAGAAATTCATGTCACTCGTTATGCTATAAGACAATCCAGAGCTCTATCTTGACGAGTGGCAAGCGTGGTTGGAGTACGAGGCGTATGCAATGCAAACCCTCAGCAGAACTATACGACAAATGGGATTGACAGTAAAAAAAGGTACTGAAAGCCGAGATTAGCAGTCAAATTTTTGTAGTTCATACTGTAATAAAGTTATTATTTAGTTCTCATGTTGTTGTGGTTGTACACTGTTCGTAAATTTGTAGCCTCAAATCATTGCCCGTGAGCGAGACGAATGAAAAGGCACTGAGTTGAGATGATTTACTTCTCAGTTTCAACCAGAACAGTTTCTGTTTATCGAAGAGTCAAGTAAAGATCAGGGGCACCCAACGAGCCAAACCAGCCAAAAGTTGTAGAAAGGCATTTTTAAGTACGTCATGGTGTTTGAAGTCTGTTTAAAGTAATGTTTTGCTTAGCTATAAAACTTTGATCTGTTCGGATTCCCTAGCTGAAATGTTAATTGCCCGAAAATTTTAGGAAAATGCTAGCTGGCGTTTTTTACTGCCAAAAACAGCAATAACGACCTTTCCGATTGCCACATTACGAATCTTTTAGGCCACGTTTTACCTACGAAAATCCGTGTGCACTCTTTAATCGACGCCGAAAGCCTAAGGCGAACTACCCTCCACCGAACAGATATCTACCGAAACTTGTCGTTGGGTGCCCCTGAAAGATGAAAGAGCAACTTAGGTACTCCGCGAATAGATACTGAAATAGTGGTTCCAGAAACTCCGCTCGCTCTGCGTTCATTTACAAGACACCCCGTTATTGTCATGGATACATTTGATTGACGTCCACCAAAACTCAGTTTTCGAAAAAGGAAAAAGCCGTTGGAGGGCGCGTGTGAATGGTAACCGCTGTAATGAAACGAATATAAGCTTTAGTGGTTGTATTATGATAGCATGAGATAAGGGTAACCAAAAACCCTTTGGTAGCCGCAGTGTTATCGTCTTTCGATATTGCGTAAAGCTATTGTTGTACAAGGCTTTTAGATCAGATTGAATGACGAACGAACGAGTGTAGTAGGCTTTCAAAGTGTAATAAAGTAAAATAAAACGTAAGATACAGTCCTTTTGATCGGGAACCAGCGCCGGGAAATAATCCCGCACACTTGGTCCTTCGAGCCGGATACATTTTGACTCCAGAAGAAATGGCAGAGCTTGTAAAAGCAAAGCGAAAGACAAGAGGTGGACTTAAGTCTTATGTGACACAGATTCTTCCCGAAGCAAAGGAGCTTGTTGCAACTGGACAATGTACACCAGAAACACGACCGAGATTTACGAAATTGATGGCTAGTCTAGAGGAACAGTTGGCCAGCCTTAGACAGCTAGATGAAGAGATTTTGAATGGCCTCGTGAGCGTGGAGGGCGTAACCGACGAGGAAATAGCAGAAGAAGTTCGCACCGCTGGCGATCTGAAAGGAGACATCAGCGCAACAATTACTTCCTTGGATGACCTTCTAAGGCCTAAATCTTCTGGCGGTCATCATCCAGAGCACATACAGAACGCTAATGCTAGTGAAAGTTCACAAGTTAGTCCAGCCACTTCTCAACCTAATGTGCGTGTCAAGCTTCCAAAATTAGAGGCAAAACGGTTTAATGGCAAAATCGAGGAGTGGCAAGAATTCTGGGACTGCTATGAAAGTTCCATCCACTCGAATACGGCCCTTTCGAGTGTCGATAAATTTTCGTATCTTCGTAGTCTCTTGGGTGGAGCCGCAAAAACAGCCATTGCTGGACTTGCCCTTACAACGGCAAACTATCAAGTCGCCATTGACTTGTTGAAGGAAAGATTCGGGAAAGCTATTGTGATTGAAAGAGCGCACGTAAACGATCTCTTGAACGTAAGCGCAGTATACCACGACAAGGACACAGCAGGCCTTCGAAGACTCTATGACACAGTAGAAGTCCACCATCGCGGACTGAAGGCTCTAAATGTGGAATCTACTACTTACGAAGGAATTGTTGTGCCCGCCATTATTGGCAAGCTACCGGAAGGGGTGCGATTGCAGATCACGCGAGGAAAGAACCATCACGGATGGAAAATGGAAGATCTGTTAAAGGAACTTTTGACTGAACTTGAATTGAAGGAAGAACATTGTGGTGCAACTAGGAATCCCTATCCACGGGATAAAGACAAGGGAGGACGAACAGGGATAGGATTGAACTCTGCAAGCGCCTTACTGGCGAAAACGAACGATTTTTGTGCGTTTTGCAAGGGTGGGCATGCCCACCAAGACTGTATGAATGTGAAATCTGTAGAGGAGCGAAAACATCTTTTACGTAAGTATGCTAGATGCTTTATTTGCGCCCGAAAGGGCCATATTTCGCGTGATTGTAAGTCGAGAATATCCTGTAGTGTTTGCATGGGAAAACATCATGCTTCTATTTGTGATAAAGGGAATAGCACGCAATTGGATCATTTTGGTCGCGCCCGCAACAGTGATCGCATTGGCGCTGTGCGTTCCGACAATTCCGGCCACGCCTTCGCTGTTCAACCCATAGGATCCGGGGGAGCGATGCAATACAAGGTGCACAGGCGATTGCAAGTCCCGCTTTTCATGTGGGATCCGTGGGGAGGGTTGCCTTGCAAACCGCGCAAGCTGTCGTTAAGGGTGATAGTAAGAGCGTAAGAGTGCGAGTGTTATTTGACGCGGGTAGCCACCGTTCCTTTATTACATCCCGAGCGGCCCAATAGGCGGGGCTACCCATAAAAGGTAAGGAATGGATCGAAATAAGCACGTTCGGCCAGCAAACGAAGGATTGTGGGTTGAGAGCAGTATACGAGTTGGACGTGTCTCCTCTACAGGGAGGGGAGAGTATCAAAATCGAGGCGTATGAGTCCCCTACTATAGCGGAAATAATTTTTAGAAATCAACATATCGAAATCAGGAAAAGCGATTACCCTCATTTGCAAGGCCTCTGGTTTTCGGACGTGAATCGTAAAAACGAAGTTCTGGGCATTGATTTACTGATCGGGGCGGATTACCTTTGGTCATTTCAAAGGGGAAGAACCATACGGGGGGAGGCTGATCAGCCAGTTGCCGTGGAAACCTGTCTGGGATGGGTGTTGTCAGGCCCAATGAAGGGGATCCCCGATGGTTCGCAAGCTAGCGTTAATTTCGTCGGGCAAGTAATGCCAAGACATAACAAAGAATTAGAGGAGGGCGTGCGGAAATTGTGGGATCTAGAAACCCTTGGCATTCGAGAAGAAAATGAGGTTCACGAAGCTTTAAAGGACGGCATTTCGTTCAATGGAGAGAGGTACGAAGTCAGTCTCCCATGGAAAAGAATCTCATGAGCCCCTTCCGATCAATTATCGCAATAGTTTCAAACGCCTGAAGGGACAGATTGAAAGGTTGAAAAATGACCCCGATGTTTTGAAAGCTTATGACGCTGTCATCAAAGAGCAAGCCGCACTCGGCATTGTCGAAAGAGTTCCAGAACTAGAAACTCCAGAGAAGATCCATTACCTGCCACACCACGCAGTTATTCGGAAAGAAGCCAAAACCACGAAACTAAGAGTGGTATATGACGCATCTTCAAAGGAAGGGAAAAAGGGAGTTTCGCTAAACGATTGTTTACACGTAGGCCCTGCTTTGTCGCCGTTGTTATATGAGATCCTAATCCGATTTAGAGAGAAACCCATCGCATTGGTGGGTGATATTGAGAAGGCTTTTCTCAATATTGAGGTCAGTTTGCGTGACCGTGATTGTTTGCGATTTTTGTGGGTAAACAATGTTGACAGTGAACATGTAGACCCGGTGGTGTACAGGTTCTGTCGCGTTGTGTTTGGAGTAAATTGTTCTTCCTTTCTGCTAAATGCTACATTGCAGTACCATTTGGACACGTTTATCGAAGTTGACCCGGAGTTCGTGCGAATGATGAAAAGAAGCTTTTACGTGGACGATCTCGTGTCCGGGGAGAAGACCACCCAAGATGCCATCCAATTGCATGACAAAGCACAAACAAGATTAGCACTTGGAGGTTTCAAATTGAGGAAATGGCTCACTAATAGTCAAGAGTTGAGAACAAAATTAGCACAGTGTGAATTGCGTGACGAACCAAATGTAAACAAGCAGATTGCAAACGCCGACGAAAGTTATGCGAAAGAAATGCTCGGTGTAAGAGCGGGAACGAAATGTGAAAAGGTGCTTGGGCTGTCATGGAAGTGCGATGAAGATTTATTCGTTTTTGAATTGACCGAATTAGCGAAAAGGGCAGACGGGTTGCCTCTAACGAAACGGAGCATTTTGAAAGTTGTGGCTGGGTTGTATGATCCGCTGGGAGTAATTGGTCCTGTAGTTGTGAGTGTTAGGGTGCTGTTTCAAGAGTTGTGTGCAAATAAAGTTGATTGGGATGACGAGTTAAAGGATGAGGAGAGAAAACGTTGGATCGGATGGTTGGACGATCTAAGAACCGCAAGGGAGGTCTCTGTACCCAGATGTGTCTATCGCATGTATGAACGTCACGTCAACTGTTCCCTGCATGGGTTTACTGACGCCAGTATCAAGGCGTATTGTGCCGTGGTTTATTTCGTGTGTGAGGCCTATGGTGCTGTTCATGTGACACTGCTGACCTCTAAAACCAGAGTTGCCCCATTAAAGAAATTGACAATTCCTAGACTGGAGTTAATGTCGGGCAGAATATTAGCAAGACTCATGGATACGGTGAAGAATGCGCTTAAGGAGGAAGTACACATCACAGGCACGTGCCAGTGGCTAGATAGCAAGACAGCGCTTTGGTGGATCAACAACAAGGGTGAGTGGAAGCAGTTCGTTCGCCAGCGTGTTAACGAAATCTTGAGGTTGACGCGGAAGGAAGATTGGGCACACTGCCCAGGAGAGCAAAATCCTGCAGACGTAGGATCGAGAGGGGAGAGAGCGTTGAAGTTAAAGGGAAATGAGCTGTGGTGGAAAGGTCCATCTTGGTTGTCAGGACCAAAAGATGCTTGGCCAGTGTCAAAGATCTGCGAAACTTCAGAAAGCACAGAAGAAGAAAGGAAAGTGATCGTAACATTGACTAACGTGGAAGTGAAAGGAGAAATCTCGAATGTGATCGACATCGGGAGGTTTAGTCGGCTGGGTAAGTTGCTAAGAGTTACTGCGTGGGTGAGACGATTTCTGCACAATCTGCGGACAGGAAAAATTGGGGCAAAAGGAAGAGTTGGTGAGTTACAAGGGCAAGAAATTGTGGATGCACAGCGAGTGTGGATCGAATTTTCCCAAGCAGAATTGAAAAGGAGTAGAAATTACGAAGATCTGGCCAAGAATCTGAAATTGCACGACTGCAACGGAATTCTGAGATGCGGTGGAAGATTGCAAAATTCGGATTTGGAACCCGAGGCACAGCATCCCATTGTAATTCGGAGGGATCACCACTTTACTAGACTTGTCATCGAAGAATGCCACAGAAAAGTGCTCCACAGTGGAGTCCGGTCAACTCTTGGAGAACTGAGGTCGCGATTTTGGGTCCCAAAGGGTAGACAACTTGTTAAGAAGGTTTTACGGGAATGCGTGACCTGTAAACGGCAACAGGGAAAACCCTTCGCATCCCCGCCGGAGGCTGCACTTCCAGACTTCAGAGTTAGGGAGGCCATACCCTTCTGTAAGGTAGGTGTAGATTTTGCTGGTCCCTTGTTTGTAAAGTCGCCTACGGGAGAAATGGTTAAGTCTTACATTGCCTTGTTCACATGTTGTGTGACACGAGCCGTTCATCTCGACCTCGTGACAGACCTGAGTGCAAGTACTTTTGTTCGATGTCTGCGTAGATTCGCAGCACGGAGAGGAACCCCGTCGTTGATAATTTCCGACAACGCCAAGACTTTTAAAGCAGCAGAGAAGTGGTTAAGGCGACTGCATGATGATCAAGAGGTACGAGAGCATTTAGAGAGTAACCGAATCGACTGGAGGTTCAATTTAGAGCGGGCACCCTGGTGGGGTGGATTTTACGAGCGCTTGATTGGCACCGCGAAACGTTGTCTTCGAAAGGTTCTTGGTAACGCAAGACTTAATGCAGACGAAATGCTGACTGTTTTGATGGAACTAGAAGCGACCCTAAATTCGCGTCCTCTAACGTATGACTACGATGAAATTGGTGCGGAAATGCTCACTCCATCGCACCTTATATATGGACGACGATTGCTGAATCTGCCAGAGCTGAGAAACGATCTCGAAGAAAGTGAAACGAGTTTACTTAGGAGGTTTAGATACCTAGCCAGAATGAGGACTCATTTTTGGAATCGATGGAGAAAAGAATATCTGACGGATATGAGAGAACATCACCGAAGTAAGAAAGAAAGTCACGTCAAGGTGAGCATCGGTGATGTTGTGTTGGTGCATGAGGACAACGTGAAGAGGTCTGACTGGAAGATGGGAAAGGTGTTGGAACGTATTGTGGGCAAAGATGGCGTTACAAGAGGTGCTAAGTTGAAACTGATAACCAAGGGCAAACCTGTCATTGTTAACAGAGCAGTACAAAAGCTGTATCCATTGGAGGTAAGTTGTGTGATGGAAGAAGTGAGTGAGAACGACAGCGGTCAGCACAACGGGAATCGAGTGGAAAGTGCAGAGAAACGACTGTGTACGGGGAGGGAAATCCCACGGCGTGCGGCAGCGCTGGATTCTCGTTGGAGAACACGAGCCATGCTTGATCACTGATCGGTTGTTATCACTTACGCGATTGATTTGATTTTCTGAGTGGTGCTTGACCCTGACAGGTCAAGGGGGGAGTGTGTCTGATAATAGTCATTGTAACGCAACACAAGTCGAAGTGTGACATGTATTTAGTGAATGATCGTGAAAGTATTTAGTGAATGATAGCTAACAAACACATGTTAATGAAACGAATATAAGCTTTAGTGGTTGTATTATGATAGCATGAGATAAGGGTAACCAAAAACCCTTTGGTAGCCGCAGTGTTATCGTATTTCGATATTGCGTAAAGCTATTGTTGTACAAGGCTTTTAGATCAGATTGAATGACGAACGAACGAGTGTAGTAGGCTTTCAAAGTGTAATAAAGTAAAATAAAACGTAAGATACAGTCCTTTTGATCGGGAACCAGCGCCGGGAAATAATCCCGCACATGGAGTTTATTTTTTTCATTTGGCCGTTGTTTCATGGTTGGAATTTTTAGTTTAATATACGGAATACATATCGGCCTCACACCTGTAACTCATTTTGCCATTTTCCGAGTTAAAGATGAAGAAAGATACAGACGTCGTAGTGAACCAGTGCCGAGATAATGACATTGGAAATTGAAGAAAATTGATTCCTGAATGATATAAGTTTAACTTAAACGAGGAGAAATTTTTATAGTTTTCTGATTATTTATTGTTGATGTGACTTCCTTATATCAGTAATCTATGTATTTTATATCTTATTTCAGGCAGTTTATTTAAAAAAGGAATCTTGAATTCTGTATAAACTGGCCTAATTACTCAGATTTCACCTTTTATATTTGTAAATATATTTGATTCGTTGTTTTATCGTTTTTTGAGCATCTGTGTAATTGAATTTGAATAAATAAAAATAAATATATAAATAAATATTTCATTCTCCTTAAACAATACATGTAAAACGAATAACAAAAGAAAAGTCATAGTCGTTTACTGTTTACGTTCTGCCGGCGCATCTCGGCCAGTGTTGACTTCCCTTGTACAAAGTTATTATTGCCCTGTTTGACTAGGCAGGAAAAACACATCTTGGCAGGCGCGTTTGGAATCCAGAAAGAACACAAGAGGTAACCAATCATTTTTCAGAGATAATGAAGCTTCATTTCGGAAAAAAGCCACATATCATCGCATATTTTTTCTATTCAAGGGATAAATCTGCCTTATTCCAGGAATACCTGTTGGAATAAGCCAGATTTATCCTTGGAATAGAGTTATTACACCTTTCAGGAACCGGCTCCTGGACCACCAATTAGCAATTTCCCGGTTTTAAGAAAAAGGGAGTTGCATCAATATTCTTCCGATCATTTTCGATCGAGTATGAAACTTTGTTTTGTGAGTGATGTACCCGGGTTGATGTACTTTTTGCAAACCGCTCGCTACATCAGTTCCCGATGCATCCATCCCTTTTCCTATTTTATTTTTCTTAAAATATCCGGTCGGGGTACCTTTTTACAGTGGAACCTCGATTTAACGAACCTCTATATAACGAAGTCCTCGATATTAAGAACGATATTCTTCAGCCCAACCTTTTAAAATGTATGGAAAAGGACCTCGATATAACGAACCCTCGATGTAATGAACCAATTTCCCTGGTCCCTTGGCACTTTGTTAAATCGAGGTTCCACTGTATTGAATTTGTGCCCCTGAGTGTGTCACAATTGCAAGTGTAAAATGAGTTTAACACGTGAGAAACTCTAATGATATTTTTGTGTTGATAACGTTGTCAGGTCTTTCGGTGTCCAATATGGGGGACATAATGGGTACTGCGGACCTACCAATGGCCCCAATTGTCCAGCCTGCAGAGTACTCAAGACTGACAGGGTGGTGGCACTGTGGCGAAAGGGCAAATGGCAGGGGTGGACTGGAGGAGTTTATTGTGGCCGGTACTTTGGGGTCCGGGAAGAAGGACATGACGGCTACTGTGGTCCAAATAACGGCCCGCCATGTCCTGAGTGTTATAATGAGCTTTTGAGGCGTTCTTAAGTCACTGTAGCTTATTTTGTTGTAAATGTAAACCAGAGTTTCCGTTCCTCTTACAAGATCCTTAATTACCTCATTTACTTAGTCTTAGTTTTGCCTAACATGAAAAGAGCTGTAACGTTTGTAGTTCGGAAAATCACCATTTCTAGCATTTGCCTTTTAATTGAGGAGTAAATCTTTTGTTAATTACGTTAATAACCTGCTTGCAATCCAAGAATTTATATTTGATCCCAGAGCGCTAGCTATCACCACGTTTTAGAGTACGTCAGTAACATTACTAGCCTGCGTCGCAGACAGTGCGAACCACCCGAAAACACATGGGCTATATCTACATTTTCACCTAGGTTTTGAGTGACAAGTTTGGCCGCATCGTAGGCTATCACATTACATAACGTCTACAATTTTAACAACTATTCTTGTAGAATTAGCTCTGGCACTTGACAAAGACACCACGCTCTTAGCTGTAAAACAAATACTGGTCCTTCATCCTCCACCTTAGTGTTACATTTACAGCCTTCTCTCCACTCTTGCTTGTAAAACGTCAACATTGAAGGGAATAGCGATAGACGGAGCAGCTTCCGTGTCAACTTTAGGTTGCTCTGTCTCAACATCAAAGTGAGGCGAACAGTGTTTGTGTAACCCTCATTATTCTTATACGACTGAAAAACAAACCCTGCAGACAAAAAATAATGAATGAAAGTCGTGTTGAAAAATGAATTTAGTGATAGAAACTTGCTTTTTTTTTTAAAGTAGCATTGTTCTGTAATAACTGATTGTTTGGCATTTTTATTTCCTATAAACCAGGATGCAAAGTTCATGGATATAAACGTTGTATAATTTGAGATTTATTCACCTCATTTTCTCAGTTGTCTGAGAGAATAGCAGAGGAGTTGGCCTCATACTGATGCATAGCTGATTTTCTCTTTACTTTGTCTTAAGACACGTTTGTGAAACAATGAATAACAGCGAACAATTAGAATTTCTTTAAACCTATGGGGGTGTGAACAAAAAACAAACAAACAAAAAACATTTAAAGTC
>JAEMWC010000937.1:150000-155000 GCA_016490735.1 Pachyseris speciosa
TACTTGGGAGGGGAAGATGACCGAGTGTCTGTGCCCATCTGGATTGCTGGTTACTACAACAGTTTTTCTGAGTTCCTGCGTGTTGCACCAGCGTGGACAAAACATATCCAACAGGCCATCAGGGACATCAACCTTGCCGCTCCGGGACTCCATCTCTACAATGAACCTGACAGGTCTAAAGCGAAAGTAGCCATCGCTGGAAACGCGGAGAAGGATTGCTACACTATGAGAAACATTCTTTCGAGCCCCACCGCTGAAATTTACCTTTATCCTCTCTGGAACGAAAGAAAGGGTGCGAGCTGTCATGAGCTTCTCCATGCTCTTGGGTTTGGCCATGAGCATCAGAGACGAGATCGAGACTACTATGTCGACGTGAACATAAACGATACGCAGTGTTGCAAGTTAGATGACTTGTACGGCGTCACCCGCTTTGATCCCTACAGCATCATGCTGTACCCCGAAGAGTACTTCCAAAGGTCCGGTGACCCCGTTTGGTTTACGAAGCCTTCAGACGAGCCAAACGTAGAAATGAGCGAATTGGATAAAGTGGGTGTGAACAACCTCTATCGCCCGTGCAAACGAGCGGGGTATTCTCCAGCCATTGGCTCTACTGGCCTCTTCTATTGTGGAAGGTGAGTACAAAGACTTAATTTTACGGTTTTGTCAGGCCATTTTCAATTTCAGCGTAGAAAACTGACAGTACGCGACTTCCTCTTAACTTCCTTTATTTTGCCATTGTTTTACATCGATGAGTACTTTCGTTTTTAACTGGGGACTACCTCTTATAATACTAGTGTACTTTATAATCTGTTCATTAGATCGCTACCTTTGCAAAAGTAAGACGCTCGTGTTAAATCGTAATTCTGTTATTCTTGGCCGTGCAGGTTATAGTTTTACAGAAACTGCAATTTTAAAATATTTCGATCACCAAGGCGCTACACTGGAACCCCTCGTCTAAAAGATCTCGGAAATCTGACCCGATACTTTGCGTATTTGCTTTCACTTTCATTAAGTAAGATCCTATTATAATGCTAGTGTTAGTCTGTTAATTAATTTGGTACCTCGCTCCTGTTTAATCGTAATCAGTCTTAGATTCTTTCTCTGAAGTCCTGTACAAGTGGTAGTCTAGATACAAAGGGCACAGTTTCAATCGACATGGCGCTACAAAACCATCGTCTAAAAATCTCACAACTCATGAATCTGACCCGATACTTTTGCTTTCTGCTTTCGCTTTTATAAAGATCTTCCGTCACACTTAGACAGCTGCTTTTTTCATCTTCGGAGCTTATGAAACTTTTCGAAATACAGAATTCTCGGAACAATCGCCATCTCAGATAAATACTTTAAATACTGTGGACGAGGGCCAAGAAAAAGCTTCAAACGGCTTTCCTTCGTAATTGACCTTCACTTCCATCACTGCAGTTCAGTTCTGTGACATAAAAAATTGTAACAATGCAACTTCTCTCCCTTTTGATGAACAGACATTTCCAAACTATAAATTATGACGGTAAAATGTGTAATCCCCAAATGAAGTCAACAAAATGAAACGTGGTGTTTCTTTAGTTTCGTCTTTCTACGTGGTTTCGGTGCAGTTAAAGCGATTTCAAGTGGTCGCCTTCTCTGGTAAACAAAACTGCAAGTGAGTACTACCACTGGACTCGTCCACTGTTGTAAAATATTTTAAAATGTAAAATTCTAAGCTAAACAAGGAGTTAGTATCCACTTAAGTTATTTCGAGGTGTGAAACTGATAAGCAATTTTTGCTGTACTTCGTCATACTTGGAATATTTTTTAACTTAATGAATGAAAGATATAATAACATTGTATACTATCGCATGCAGACGCGAAAAAAAATTACCGGGTATACCAAAAGAGGAGTCAAACTATGACCTCCCAATCCAGTACTTGTTCGGACGCTCTGGTACTGTGCTACAGCTGATTTGTAGGAGCTGGGCCAGTTGTAGAGCATCTGAACTACTAATCAGAAGGTCATATGTATGACTCCTGTTTGTTAACTTTCAGTTTATATTAAAGCAGGTGTGAAAACCCTCTTCACGCCAAAGCCCCACTAGATCTTTGCTTTGTTACCTGTTGGAATAAGCCAGATTTATCCTTGGAATAGAGTTATTACACCTTTCAGGAACCGGCTCCTGGACCACCAATTAGCAATTTCCCGGTTTTAAGAAAAAGGAAGTTGCATCAATATTCTTCCGATCATTTTCGATCGAGTATGAAACTTTGTTTTGTGAGTGATGTACCCGGGTTGATGTACTTTTTGCAAACCGCTCGCTACATCAGTTCCCGATGCATCCATCCCTTTTCCTATTTTATTTTTCTTAAAATATCCGGTCGGGGTACCTTTTTACAGTGGAACCTCGATTTAACGAACCTCTATATAACGAAGTCCTCGATATTAAGAACGATATTCTTCAGCCCAACCTTTTAAAATGTATGGAAAAGGACCTCGATATAACGAACCCTCGATGTAATGAACCAATTTCCCTGGTCCCTTGGCACTTTGTTAAATCGAGGTTCCACTGTATTGAATTTGTGCCCCTGAGTGTGTCACAATTGCAAGTGTAAAATGAGTTTAACACGTGAGAAACTCTAATGATATTTTTGTGTTGATAACGTTGTCAGGTCTTTTGGTGTCCAATATGGGGGACATAATGGGTACTGCGGACCTACCAATGGCCCCAATTGTCCAGCCTGCAGAGTACTCAAGACTGACAGGGTGGTGGCACTGTGGCGAAAGGGCAAATGGCAGGGGTGGACTGGAGGAGTTTATTGTGGCCGGTACTTTGGGGTCCGGGAAGAAGGACATGACGGCTACTGTGGTCCAAATAACGGCCCGCCATGTCCTGAGTGTTATAATGAGCTTTTGAGGCGTTCTTAAGTCACTGTAGCTTATTTTGTTGTAAGTGTAAACCAGAGTTTCCGTTCCTCTTACAAGATCCTTAATTACCTCATTTACTTAGTCTTAGTTTTGCCTAACATGAAAAGAGCTGTAACGTTTGTAGTTCGGAAAATCACCATTTCTAGCATTTGCCTTTAATTGAGGAGTAAATCTTTTGTTAATTACGTTAATAACCTGCTTGCAATCCAAGAATTTATATTTGATCCCAGAGCGCTAGCTATCACCACGTTTTAGAGTACGTCAGTAACATTACTAGCCTGCGTCGCAGACAGTGCGAACCACCCGAAAACACATGGGCTATATCTACATTTTCACCTAGGTTTTGAGTGACAAGTTTGGCCGCATCGTAGGCTATCACATTACATAACGTCTACAATTTTAACAACTATTCTTGTAGAATTAGCTCTGGCACTTGACAAAGACACCACGCTCTTAGCTGTAAAACAAATACTGGTCCTTCATCCTCCACCTTAGTGTTACATTTACAGCCTTCTCTCCACTCTTGCTTGTAAAACGTCAACATTGAAGGGAATAGCGATAGACGGAGCAGCTTCCGTGTCAACTTTAGGTTGCTCTGTCTCAACATCAAAGTGAGGCGAACAGTGTTTGTGTAACCCTCATTATTCTTATACGACTGAAAAACAAACCCTGCAGACAAAAAATAATGAATGAAAGTCGTGTTGAAAAATGAATTTAGTGATAGAAACTTGCTTTTTTTTTTTAAAGTAGCATTGTTCTGTAATAACTGATTGTTTGGCATTTTTATTTCCTATAAACCAGGATGCAAAGTTCATGGATATAAACGTTGTATAATTTGAGATTTATTCACCTCATTTTCTCAGTTGTCTGAGAGAATAGCAGAGGAGTTGGCCTCATACTGATGCATAGCTGATTTTCTCTTTACTTTGTCTTAAGACACGTTTGTGAAACAATGAATAACAGCGAACAATTAGAATTTCTTTAAACCTATGGGGGTGTGAACAAAAAACAAACAAACAAAAAACATTTAAAGTCATAAACAGTATAAAGTGGAACACTTTTAGTGATTTTTCAAGGACGTACGTGTATTTTCTGGATTGATGATAGTCACTGGGCAATTGGCCAGCCACCCTTTTCTCGCACGAGCGAAGTGCCGGTTTGGACTTAATGATAACGATGATGATTAACAACAACAAAAATCTTTATTCACACTATTCAGGTACTATAGAAAACGAAATGATAGAAGTTATATAGCAATATGTACAATTTTGAATCAGTGTGCAACAGCTAAAGTAGCAAAGCTTTCGAGTTGGCTGCTGCTTATTTACAAGTAAAGAAAGGAACGAGGGAAACAAATAAGAATTAAGACTGAACTAATTCACAAGGCAAGAAGTGTTATGAAAACGGAATGGAGATATTACATGAAAAATTACTTTCAGAAAAGTCAGAAAACAATACTAGATATGATTGCAAAGTGAATTTTGGTTGGAAATTCAGAACTATGACTGACATTTGAGGGGATGATTTTTATACCGCTTTTTAAAACTACTAATAGAGAGCCGTTTCAAGTTTGTTGGTACCGTTTCCCATAATTAAGAGGCTACATTTACAAAGGTAAATTTGCTAGTATGAAAACTCATTGCAACATTTGCCCTATGGGGTATCGGGTGACGCTGACAGCGGTGAAATCGCTCTAAAAACTCGCTAGTTTTGGTAGAATGTTCCCTGTCTTTCCCAAAGTAGTATAAGACGGCATATGACGATGATTTAGATTAGGGAGCTGACTAGTCACCGAAGTTACCAATGATGTTTAATGATGGTATTTGATGAAATTATACTCAGGAGTAAGGTTAACTGCCCTTAGTAGCCTTTGTTATCAGCAACAGATTGAGTGGGTTTGACTGCGTTTGTACAGTGTAAATAACAAACTTAGAGACGAAACAAAATTAGTTTAATGCTTGGCCTAGTTAAATAAATATCAACAGTGTTGTATCTCACTTTAGTTCAAGTTACAAAAAAAATTTGAGTTATTGGTCTTTTTTTCTTTATTCGGTAACTTTTTCTTTGTATCGGTAATATCCGAATAGGGTTTGAGGAAAAGTGA
>JAEMWC010000937.1:157500-172500 GCA_016490735.1 Pachyseris speciosa
GTTATTATGCCTAAATTCTTCAGAAAGGAATATTCTGCATTTAGATAATTTTCTTGTGGCATAGTTGGGGCATTTGGAATCGGGCAAAAAGAGGCCCAAGACATCCTCCGGAACAAGTGGGGAAGAAAACTAGAAATGGGGGCGGCGATTGGAATAAATCCAATTTTAAGCAAAGAGAAAATTTTTGACAAGCTCAATGACCAGCGCCAGGAACTGTTGAAAAAAATTGGTCTTGAATTTAATGTTTATGAAGAGCTGGTTGTGGGGCATGTTGATGTTGAAAAGTACATTACACTGTTTCTCAGTCAAACAGGCACCCAAAGTGCTATTAATATGCCACAGAATAACATGATAATAATGGACTACACTGATGGCTTTCCATGGCTCAAATGGTCCCGCCACTTCACAGGAGAGACAAGCGTCAGAATTAAGATTATTGAGCCGTATAACTTAATGAGCACAGTTTTAACAGTTGCGCTTTGGCAAGGCAGCGATGACTATGGCACAGTGAAGAAGTGCACAGAACCAGTTTTTAAACAACTCAAAGATCTGCGATCAGTAACACATCCCTTAAGTGGAAAAGAAATAAAAAATTTTCGGCGCAGCTGTGGTGATGGGAAGGAAAGAAGATCATCAACTGGCAGTTCTTCTGCCAAGTCTTCGTATCCCATCCCTGAAGCCCCTGAACATCAGAGCCAGCTGGGAGACATGAAACTTATATGCCCACAACCAGTATGGACAGTGGAAGAAACAGTAGTAATGGAAGAACAATTTCAAAACACACTTAATGGCAAAGTTCCCACTAAAGAAAAGCGCAGAGAATTTGCAAAACAAAATTTGGGCAATATGGGGAGACAATATCTGTGGAACACCTCTAGCTGACTTCTACCCAGGTACTGCCCATCTTGGGTTTCGATCAGCAGAAACCTTGTGTTTAAGGATAGCTAGAATTGTGTCAGGTTTGTATCTTATCTTATTTTGAGTTACAAAGGACTGCAACAGATTTTAAAGGAATAAAGCTCATTAGCACAACCCTGTGAAATAATGCAAAATGTTAGGCCCAAGGTGGGGAGGGACATTTGACTGTCAAATTTAAAGTGCACCTAACCCCAAAAAATTGTTTTCGCTTAAATAAATCTTTGCACCTGTGCGAAACGTATTGCACCGTTTTGAGCCTTTTAAAACCAAATATTGACTTTTTATAGGCTGCAAAAGTTACGAAATTTAGCCATCATCTGTCCCACGACCGAGCTAGTAAGGGACATGGGTCTATTCCTTACATGACGTCACAAACCGATTTCCATCGCATTAAGTCTTTGTAAACATGCATGCAAAGCAGTTTGTGACGTCATGTAAGGAATAGACCCATGCCCCTTACTAGCTCGGTCGTGGGACAGATGATTCGTAACTTTTACAGCCTATAAAAAGACAAGATTTGGTTTAAAAAGGCGCAAAAAGGCGCAGTGTGTTTCGAACAGGTGTAAAGATTTATTTAAGCGAAAAAAATATTTTGGGGTTAGGTGCACTTTAAAATCTCATTTAACCTATTTGTTTACCCCGGGAAGAGTGATTTGACTATTCATCTTTCAAAAAAAGTGAAATGCAACAAGTCTGTCTGCCTCCCCACCCCATTGATACTTATGTAGCCACAAAGAGGCAGCCTGTTTCACAGTTCAACATAAAGATTCAGTTTCTACTTGAAGACTAGTAACAAAACTGAGAGAGCTCTGCTATTGTGTTTTAAAAAGTGAAAACACTGCCCAAGGAAAGTAGAAGTTTCCTCTTCTATCACAAAGTAGACTGTTAATCTGCATTACTGCACAGTACTTTCCAGACATCTAAAATTCACTGATCATGTGTAAAGTCACTTTAGAAAATCACTCCCACATGCACCAGCAGACGCAGTTTCATTCACTTCAATCCGAGTTTTGGTACAAACCAATCAAGAAAAAACCTTTATTTTTGTTCAAGCTCAGTGCAGGAATGGCCTGAACATGTGAGTACATACTACAAATAATAGAACTGTTCATTATTCCCAATGCTGTCTTTCCAATTGGCTTTAAAATATTTTGATGTTTATAAACTTTCCCTTTATTGAGTAGAAATACTCTTTAAAGTTAAAATATTTGAGTGGCTGTTTTTGGATTGACTTAGGTAAATAAATCATTCAATTTGAAGTAAATGATTACTAGATAATTCATACAGTTAATATGTTCCAGCCGTTTTGGGGAGTGAACGACCATTCTAACTTGCACTCAAGAAAGGTTTGGCCAAATCAGTAAACCTGGAGGAGAAAACCATAAAGTTTGATGAAGTTGGCGTCCTGGCATTTGGTGAAAGAATGCCTCAAATTCTAAACCAAGCAGGGTTTCAAGGAACTTTACTGGAGGTTCTAACCACATTCTGCAGTGGCCTTGAGAAAGTGTTCAGAAATCTCCTTCGAACGCCACATGAGTTAACTGGTGATGAGTATGGAGCTCAGACTCGCGTCCTTCTTGGTTTTCAAGCAGTTCAAATATTTGGAAGTACCAGTATCACAGCTTCTTGCAAGCAAATTGTGACATATGTTCCTTACTATATTGACAAGGCACTTGCTGATGCAAATATGGTTGGTCTCCCCATTACTTTGGCAAACTTCAGTGATGCAACAATGGAAACTGCACACAAACAAAACAAAAAGAAGTCCTTGCTTTTTTCTGGAGGAAGATCTGGCCCAGTAACAACAAATCACTATCAACAGCAGGTCATCAGGCAGCAGTTTCAAAATGAAGTCTTTGAAATGACCAGCAGAGAGGAAACACCACAAAAATCTTCCTCAGTGAAAGCTGAAAGAAAGCGAAAGGCAATTGCTGAGAAAGAAAGTGCAACGAAAAAAGTGGTAATTTTAATTGGTGAAACTACATTTAATTAGATATACTGTTACCCATTGGAAGGGGTGAAATTAAAAGTCCTTGCACTGGACTTAAAGCAAATGAAAGGGAAGTTGAAAGAAATCTCTGTTTTGGCTATACATGAGAAATCTGAGGTATTGTCAGAATGTCTCATATCAAACCTACCAAAAAATTAATAGTCTGTTTCTTTCTTTCCTTCACATTTCTACCTGTCAAAATCTGGCAATATAATAAAAATATGAAATGGCACACACAGCAATGAAAGAAATCCTTAATATACCAGTGATGGTAATACTTAGGTCTCAAGTTGGCATTTGCCAAAAGGGTGACAATCTAATCAGGGGGTATGGGGGCATGTTCCCCCAGGAAATTTTGGGGAAAAAATGAAGCATCTGTGATGCATTTTCCATGAATCTGATCAGCTGTTTTGTGGGACTTGGAATTTGACTGAAGACAAGATAAAAATCTGCCAGCCAGGGGGGATTGATGAAAATTTTTCAGCTATTTAAAATCTTAGACAAGGGTAAAAACATTAGAGCATAAGATTGTATACGGTTGCTTTGAGTCCCACACCCAATGCATGAGATTTGACAGCTTTGAAATCAGCAAGATTTGAATGTACAGTATGTACAACTGTAACACTTTGTCTGAAAGGGGGAATGGTACATGTATGATTGTTTATTTTTCCTTCTAAGTGTTACACCTGTTCCCTCATGAAACTGAAATTCTTTTAATTTCATGAAGCACTTGTCCTTTGTTGACCACAAACTGCAAGATGATGAGATCACAAAAACCACAGGCACTTCTCACTGTCAAGAGCCTTTAAACAGAGAGGATGTAGCAGAAAGTGATGATGAAATTGATTTGGTAAGCAAGATTTTAACTCCAACACGGTCTCATAAAGAAACAAATGAATCAACTTTTGACACTTAAAAGGCTATGCCCACAATTCACTTAAACTGTTCATCTCTCGATATGTATTCTTGCAAAGAGGAAAAGCATTATTTCTATTACCCAAAATACAACAGAAGATAAATTGTATATTCCGTGGTTAAATTACATCACTGTGGACGTTCATGAGGAACAGAAACTGTAAGGTTACTCATTAGATCTAACAATTGAAAGTAATTCCAAATATTAACATTAGGGCCCTGACATTCAAGAAAAAAAAAACACTTACTGCTTTCAGGGAGACATGACTGAAGAATGTCTTGGACAGGCCCACGTTCCACCAGTTCAAATAGTTCAAACTCAAGGATCGGAGGCAGATATCCAGTCATTATCCGACGACCTTTACAAGTATGCACACCATAATTTTCCCAACACAGTGGTAATGCAGGTGACAAAAGAAACTGCCAAAACGTTTAAAGAGAACAGCTTCCCCGCATCGCGAACGAGTATCAGTTTTCACTTGCAGTCCGTCGAAGCAAACTTTGTTTCCTGGAAGCGCACAGACCCGAGAGCCAGCAAAGAAGTATTTAAATGCAAAATATTGCCAAGTGCGGTCAGCAATTGTTTTTCTATCCAGCGCACTACGAGCGACGCACGTCAAAGCCAAAGAATGATTATACCATTCTCCGATATTCTTGGATTGGAGGTCGTCGACGATTCAATTGTAATGGACGTGAGAGAGATACCAACGATGGAGCGAAAGATCTTCACCAGCACACAACATCAAAAGACCACCGGACAGGCAAGTGACACATCAAAAGGGAAATGGAGGTTTACGGTCACTTCGTTCCATGGTCAGATCGTTCCAAGTCAGATCGTTCCACAGCATACTAAGATAGTTCCATAATAAAAGTCCGATTTTTTCCCACGGAAAAGTTGTTCCACTTATAAATAGTAAGGAAAACCTCCCTCAATAATAATGTCAAGAAAAACGTCCTTTGTAAGTGGACAAAACGAGTTACCATATTTACCGACACGAATCCGTGCGAGACCTTTCTTGATGCTTCAATCTTCTCGTCTTTTTCTCCGTAGATTGCACTTCGTTTAAAATTTCAAGTGTATTTGATAATATAAATGCAGTTGATTACGATGAATTTATCGATAACTTTATCCGTTTAAACGAAGGACCATTTGTTCATGTTCCATGTTCTCACCTCGGAACAGAAGCTTAAGTCATGTTGCTTGAGTCTAAAGTAAGACCTTACACATAAAAAATTGCTTTGGGTCAATTTATATGTAATACTCTGATTTTGTCGTTCTTTAACGTAAATGTATTAGCAGTGAAATCCATATTGACCTCACCATTCTGTGGAACGATATGACTTGGAACGATCTGACCATGGAACGAAGTGACCGGATACCGAAATGGACGGGGGATATTACCAACACAGAAGCTGTAAGTTCACCACCTTACCGAGTGTATGTCACGAAACACAGTGTCAATGACCCGACCACGATTCAGCTGAAGAAATTGTTTGGAAAGATTCCATCTTTGAAGGAAGCTATTACGATTGGCCTTTGTGATGTTTATCCAAGAACATCATCTTGTGCGGAGAGCAATCCCGAAGAAAGATATCCGGTTCTCAAAGATGTGACCCTTGTTAGAGCAGCGCAGTTGGCCTGTTTGCGTCTTCTTCACTGTCTCCCAGAAAACGATCAAACAGAGTTCGTCGTAAGGATGTATTCGTCTATGGAAGAAAGATTCAACAGCCTTTTAAAGACAAGGACCCAGCGCTTGGGTAACTGAAGAGTTTTAGCTGCATACACTCGAAGCGTCGACCTTGCATTGCCCGTGGAAATCTGGTTTATGGTCACCTCGCCACCAGGAAGACTCGCCACCAGTAAACTCGCCACCAAGAGTCATCTTGCCACCAGTGATCGATCTAACCATAATCGAAGAAATATTCAACACTTTCATTTCCAGGTTCTTTGTTCCACGTGAAGTACATGCAGTGGGCAGGTCAGACTAACCACCAACCATTCAATAAATACAGGCGAGAGAAACTTACAAAATTTAGAAGAGTCATGAGTAATAATCGTGTCAAAGTGCGTCCTTTTTTTTTAAGTTTAACGAGAAGGATTATCACACAAAGGCCTGACATCGAACTTAATTCTGAACTTAGTTCAGACCTGCTTACAAGGGTAGCATCATCACTCAAAGGCCTGACATCGAACTTAATTCTGAACTTAGTTCAGAGCTGCTTACAAGAAAACATTCTCATAAATTATGCTTTAAGTTTGGCTCATGAAAAGTTCGCAGTCTTAATCAAAGCCGTCTGAATCGGACCTTAAACCACTATAAACCATAAAAAGTTGTCCCCTTTTATGGGCGTCATGAACGCTCATCCCACTACCAACCTTGATTATTAATTTTATTGGTGGCGAGTTCTCTGGTGGCGAGTCTTCCTGGTGGCGAGACGACTAGTTACCTGGAAATCTTGGACTCCATTTCTGAAACTCAACAGATTATTGCCCATACGTGTCTCCCGCGTGTCCTGTTATCGTATTTGGTGAGTAGACTTTTTAGGTAAATCTTTCCTCGTATGTGGGGTAAATGTTCTGGTAAATCTGACTAGATCTCGACGTACACATGCAGATTACAAACCCACTTGCTACCGCCATGTTGAATTCGAAAATAGCATTCAAGGCCGCGCGCGGTTGTGGGATACGGCGTTAAAATTTTTTCCCCCAGTCCTCCGAACTACGTCACCAGATCACCTGGAACGCGTGCTACACAGGCTACTTTGCCACCAGCGATGGCATAAGAGTATAATGGAAACACTGCAGTTGTTAGTTCATCCCATTTTTTTGATCAAGTCTGTAAATGTTTTGTGCTTAATTTCATTAAATTTCTTCCCGGAAATTCTCTGTCAAACTTCCGCCACTAGAATTTCCGGAAACTTCAAAAGGTATTCGGTTATTGGTCAGAATGAAGAATTAGTTGTTTTGTCCAATCAGGGCCCGATGACCTGAGTCGGCGTTCATTAGTAGTTCGGATTTCTGATATTTCATGGCTGCACTCGAAGAACGATTTATGCTTTCACAAACCAAAATCCTCGATGAAGGCTGCTGTTGTGCACTCCCGCAACCGTTGTGAAGCTATTCTCTCCTCACATTTAGATGTAGCTGTGAGTGAAGGTTATACATCTGAAGAGTATGCAAACGCTGTTAAAGAAACGAACGCATCTGATGAACATCCACTCCGCAACTTTTACAAGACTCAGAGTTTACAGTACTTGGGAGGGGAAGATGACCGAGTGTCTGTGCCCATCTGGATTGCTGGTTACTACAACAGTTTTTCTGAGTTCCTGCGTGTTGCACCAGCGTGGACAAAACATATCCAACAGGCCATCAGGGACATCAACCTTGCCGCTCCGGGACTCCATCTCTACAATGAACCTGACAGGTCTAAAGCGAAAGTAGCCATCGCTGGAAACGCGGAGAAGGATTGCTACACTATGAGAAACATTCTTTCGAGCCCCACCGCTGAAATTTACCTTTATCCTCTCTGGAACGAAAGAAAGGGTGCGAGCTGTCATGAGCTTCTCCATGCTCTTGGGTTTGGCCATGAGCATCAGAGACGAGATCGAGACTACTATGTCGACGTGAACATAAACGATACGCAGTGTTGCAAGTTAGATGACTTGTACGGCGTCACCCGCTTTGATCCCTACAGCATCATGCTGTACCCCGAAGAGTACTTCCAAAGGTCCGGTGACCCCGTTTGGTTTACGAAGCCTTCAGACGAGCCAAACGTAGAAATGAGCGAATTGGATAAAGTGGGTGTGAACAACCTCTATCGCCCGTGCAAACGAGCGGGGTATTCTCCAGCCATTGGCTCTACTGGCCTCTTCTATTGTGGAAGGTGAGTACAAAGACTTAATTTTACGGTTTTGTCAGGCCATTTTCAATTTCAGCGTAGAAAACTGACAGTACGCGACTTCCTCTTAACTTCCTTTATTTTGCCATTGTTTTACATCGATGAGTACTTTCGTTTTTAACTGGGGACTACCTCTTATAATACTAGTGTACTTTATAATCTGTTCATTAGATCGCTACCTTTGCAAAAGTAAGACGCTCGTGTTAAATCGTAATTCTGTTATTCTTGGCCGTGCAGGTTATAGTTTTACAGAAACTGCAATTTTAAAATATTTCGATCACCAAGGCGCTACACTGGAACCCCTCGTCTAAAAGATCTCGGAAATCTGACCCGATACTTTGCGTATTTGCTTTCACTTTCATTAAGTAAGATCCTATTATAATGCTAGTGTTAGTCTGTTAATTAATTTGGTACCTCGCTCCTGTTTAATCGTAATCAGTCTTAGATTCTTTCTCTGAAGTCCTGTACAAGTGGTAGTCTAGATACAAAGGGCACAGTTTCAATCGACATGGCGCTACAAAACCATCGTCTAAAAATCTCACAACTCATGAATCTGACCCGATACTTTTGCTTTCTGCTTTCGCTTTTATAAAGATCTTCCGTCACACTTAGACAGCTGCTTTTTTCATCTTCGGAGCTTATGAAACTTTTCGAAATACAGAATTCTCGGAACAATCGCCATCTCAGATAAATACTTTAAATACTGTGGACGAGGGCCAAGAAAAAGCTTCTAACGGCTTTCCTTCGTAATTGACCTTCACTTCCATCACTGCAGTTCAGTTCTGTGACATAAAAAATTGTAACAATGCAACTTCTCTCCCTTTTGATGAACAGACATTTCCAAACTATAAATTATGACGGTAAAATGTGTAATCCCCAAATGAAGTCAACAAAATGAAACGTGGTGTTTCTTTAGTTTCGTCTTTCTACGTGGTTTCGGTGCAGTTAAAGCGATTTCAAGTGGTCGCCTTCTCTGGTAAACAAAACTGCAAGTGAGTACTACCACTGGACTCGTCCACTGTTGTAAAATATTTTAAAATGTAAAATTCTAAGCTAAACAAGGAGTTAGTATCCACTTAAGTTATTTCGAGGTGTGAAACTGATAAGCAATTTTTGCTGTACTTCGTCATACTTGGAATATTTTTTAACTTAATGAATGAAAGATATAATAACATTGTATACTATCGCATGCAGACGCGAAAAAAAATTACCGGGTATACCAAAAGAGGAGTCAAACTATGACCTCCCAATCCAGTACTTGTTCGGACGCTCTGGTACTGTGCTACAGCTGATTTGTAGGAGCTGGGCCAGTTGTAGAGCATCTGAACTACTAATCAGAAGGTCATATGTATGACTCCTGTTTGTTAACTTTCAGTTTATATTAAAGCAGGTGTGAAAACCCTCTTCATGCCAAAGCCCCACTAGATCTTTGCTTTGTTGCCTTTTACAGGTACATTGGTGTCCAGTCTCCTGGACATGATGGGTACTGTGGACCCAACAATGGTCCCAACTGTCCAGCTTGTAGGGTACTCAAGACTGACCGGGTAGTTTCCCTGTGGCAAAAAGATAAATGGCAGGGGTGGACTGGTGCGGTTTATTGTGGCTATTATTTTGGAGTTCAGTACGAGGGACATGACGGTTACTGCGGCCCAAATAATGGTCCACAGTGTCCTGAGTGTTATGTTGAGCTTTTAAGGCGTTGTTAAGTATATAGTGAACTGGATACTGAATGTATTAAGGTTGTAAAGTTTATGGTTGTCCTTTGCTATTGCTACAGCTAGTAAAAGAATAACTCCGTCTCTCATTACCGGCTCGCTAGGATAGAAAATAACCTCCATGTAAGTATTGCTAAAGACTTGTCTCGCCTTTTTCACTTACACTATTTTTGTGAAGCTATGAATGAGTTACCAACGGAACAGGCTGCATGCACCTCAGCCAACCGCTTAAAGTGCTACTACAATCAGAAAAACACTTGTCTTTTTTCTTCAAATTTCGAAAGTGTGTTTGCTTAACACCCGACTTGTGAAATTTCAAGCTTTAATTTCACACGGAGGACTGTTTACTTTGAGTACGACTTTTTAATTTAACGGTCCGCCGTTACTCGCGTTCATAACCGACCGATTAGGCCTCGGAGAGCTGGATCCAGGATAAATTGACGTCATTTACTCACTGGTTTTAAATTGCAGTATGTGAATGCAGCTTATTAAGTATGCAAAACACGAGTTTGAGAGTCTGAAAGCTCAAAATTCCCGTGCTGCATACTAAATCAGCCGGGTTTATAGGGCTGTCCACAAGTTGCTCATAAATATTTGAAAAGTTGCTCCAATTTTCTGAAAAAGTTGCTCAAAAGTTGCCTGAAAATCCAAAAGTTTTCACTTTGCATACATTGTAGATGCCAGACACATATTGCATATTGATTTCATTACAATTGTGTGTAAGTTTAAGTTTTACATTGCTATCTTCTCTCAACCCACATCCCAAAATCTGATTCTCTTCATTGGCTTCCTTATATACCAGCTGTTTCTGGAGTACTCAACCTAGCTCCAGCACTAGCTGCTATTTCTAGAGGATCTGAATATTCATCATGGTCACTCGAGCATGGACTTTCGTTCAGCTCCGCCATTTTGAATTTTTTATCATATCCGCTGACCCTCGTAAAACTACCACAGGCAGACCAATGAGACCACCACTAGCCGTATTCTCCAGACCAGGGATAGTGTCGGATAGTGTATAAATGTTGTTTGCAAAAGGTATATTATGATGAAAGCAACCATGCAATGTCCAATACCAGAACTTAAAAAGCAAGAAACCTGTTCAAAACAGAAGTAAGTTGCTCGAAGGGTTTAAAGTTGCTCGAAATCAGAAAAGTTGCTCAAAAGTGGCCGAGCAACTTATGGACAGCCCTACGGGTTTACACACACTGCATTCTTACTCTTGTGAGCTTTCTACGTCATTTTGTCCTCGATCCAGTTCTCTCAAGATTTTGAAGTTAGTAATGGCGGATCACTAAATAGAAATATTTCAGTCACAATAAAAAACTGACTTCTTCAAATTAAAGCTTGAAATTTTGCGAGTCGGTTGTTAAGCAAACACACTTTCGAAATTTGATGAAAAAGGGCAAGTGATTTTCTGATCATAGTAGCACTTTAAACTACAAGTTGTACATTACTCTCCGTGTTTACTCATTATCATCAAGGAATGGGATAGCTAACCAGACCAGCCCTTCCGTCGGGGTAGACAGAGGGCACGAACAAAGTAAACAAGAGAGTTGTGGTGGGGAAGGGATAACTTGTCTGTTAGTGGACTTCGCACAAATGATACTAGTGTTTGATGGGCTCCTGTGTTTGATTAGTTGAGGCTGCAAAAAGGATAATTTCGAGGAATTGACGAAAAAATTTCGCGCTAACTTTCTGCTTGGCTGTTCACACTGTATACTTTTTTTAAAGTACATTTTGCAACCTGTAAATTTAGTTCAAAAATATTACTAGTTATAGTACCTTATTCAGTAAAAGCCTATAAGTATCGATCTAGAGAAAAGCTCCGTTAAAACCTATCAAGTTCCCAAAAAGTAATGGTAAAGAGTACTGATGGGAATAGATCGGCGTTTCGTCTTCGTCCAATTGATTATACTGGAAGTAGTGAGATTACACAGTGTAAGGTTAATCATTGTTCACAGACACCTCGTTATAGGCTTTACTTAAAGTTCACTAGCCGTACGTTATATCAGTATTGTATCTGAGAATGAATATATGAAAATCATCATATTTGAACTGCGGATTAAAGAATGAGTATGTGACTGATCATCGCAGTTATGAACACTACTTAAGCAGTAGTGAAAATAAAGCCTGAAAAAAATTCAGGCTTGTACGGGTACAAGCCGTACAAGCCTGATTTTTTTTCAGGCTTTATTTTCACTACTGCTTAAGTAGTGTTCATAACTGCAGTGATCGTTCACATACTCATTATTGTATCTGTTTGCTAGGTTAGCAGAACACCATTAAAGTAGAGTAACTGTAGCCTGCGTAGCCGTTTTTATTTACTTAGTAGAAGCACATTTGTAGATCGTCCTTCCTGAAATTCAGCGAATGGTCAAAAGTGAAATTTCGCGCGCACGATGCAAGACTTGTCCTTTCATTCAATACGTTGACAAAATATCGGGACCCAAGCGATCTGTTAAGATCACTGTTCGTTTCAACAACAATAACAACAATTTATTTCGATTCTTCCATATATATATACATGTCATTACCTATTAGAAGTATAAATTTCTAATAAAGTCTAATTTCGAAATAGCATTGTATTTCTATAATTTGTGATGTCATAAACAAAGGCAGCAACTGATCTACAAATAAAGGGGTCAGTATTGTTAAAAAAGAACACAATTTTAGAATTGATATCAAAGTCCTTAAAAAAATCATATTTTTCAATAACTGCATCATAAAATTTGGCGCGAAACGTATTATAAAATGAGCAAGAAAACATGACGTGACATTCATTTTCAATTTAATTGGACTGGCACAGGGTGCAGATTCTTAAGTGTTTCACGTTAGCATCTCCGCAAATGTTCTCAATAGCCCATTTCCGAGTTCTCGCATGACAGAGACCTGGTGCTGAAATTGAGACGCGAGAGCGAGGCTAAGTGCGAACTTTCATGCTTGACGGCGCGAAAAATAAAAGCTCTCGAGGGAGATTTTATGGCCCCTGAATTGTTTTGTTTACAAAATGGTCTATTGTTCAGTTGCTTGTTGCACAAATGGGAATCATAATCGACAAGATCTATCGTATTTTGTTTTTCCATTCGACGCAAGACTTAAAAAATGGATAAAATTCTGCCGCAGAGCGGACAAGAAGTTTAAAATTGAAGCTACGAAAGCGAAGGAAGGGAAGCCAAACAGCTTGAGGATTTGTAGTGCACATTTTGTACTGGAATCGTACAAAAGAACATTGAATGGTAGGCGAAAGATTCTCGAGTCAGCTTTACCAACAATTTTCAAACCAAGCGAGAAAAGAAGTCCAAGAGATGTTCGCTACGAATCAGTGAGAAAGAAATGTCGGCTGAACGACGATATCACAACACCTGAGCCTGGCCATCGTGTGGACATCAATAAAGAAAATCATCCTGTGAAAGGGGCTGAAGGGGTTGTTACCTGGAGTAGTGCCAATGTCCATGCCATACAGCATGATCATTCGTACTGTTCTGTTGCAGAAAACGAGAAAACTGATCGAGCTTCAATTGGTGATCTTAAGGATACTAAACCTAAAAAAGTAAATTCTGTCAGCTGTCAAACTGACATTACCATGTGTTGTATTGAAGAGCTTGAAGAGCAGCTAAAAACTCTGAAAGCTACGCTGGCAGACAAATCAAGATTGAAAAGAGAGTTCTTCTTGGAGGATGTCATGAAAAATGATGATTCTGTCAAGTTTTATACTGGGATACCAACGTTAGGTTGCCTTAATATGTTGGTGGATTTGATTACACCTGAGGCTGAGAAGCTTAAATACTGGGATAAAAACAAAGACAAAAAATTGAAATATCAAACTTCACCTATCACTAAACCTGGGCCAAAGAGAAGTCTTAGTGTTCTTGAGGAATTTTTGATATGTCTTGTAAGGCTAAGGCTTGGTCTGACGGGGAGACAACTTGCTGATATATTTTCTGTCTCCCAGGCTCAGATCAGCCGAATTTTTACCACCTGGGTTTGCTTTCTTGCGACTCTGTTTAAGGAAACTCTAGTACTTTGGCCTAGTAAAGAAGCGGTTAAGGAAAATCTTCCTTGCTCTTTCAAGAAGTATCCAAACACACGGATAATTATTGACTGCACCGAAGTGTTCATAGAGAAGCCAACCTCACCATACGCTCAGAGAGCAACTTGGAGTGAGTACAAAGAACACAACACTATCAAAGCCTTAGTTGGAATAACACCCTCTGGATACTTCAGTTTTCTGTCTAAGTTTTGGACTGGGAGCACCAGTGATAGGAAAATTACTCAAGAAAGTCAGTTAGTTGACCTGCTGGAAGAAGGGGACTCTGTAATGGCTGACAGAGGTTTTAATATACGGGACATGTTAACAAAGAAGAAGGTTTATCTTAACATGCCACCCTTTTCCAAAAAAGGTAAGATTTACTTTTGCAATAAATCAATCAATAAATAAAGATTTTCTTTTGCATCCCTTCTACTTATGTGAGTACACAAAGAAATGCACAGTTTATGTACTCTCTAGAATTTAACTCAAATAAACAATTTATCAAGTCAATTGAATAACAGTCTGGCCCTGCCAATGGATTGGTCAACACTGTTGAACACACAGAAAAGCTACCTGTATCTAGTGACAATACAAAAATAAATAAATAAAATCAAGGTGAATGTTAAATATCACAACAAAATACTTTCCATTTTTTCAGGAAAACAACTTTCACGTGCAGCAACAAAGTCCACACGCCAGATTGCAAAAGTACGTATTCATGTAGAGAGAGCTATAGAGAGATTAAAAGACTTCAAGGTCTTCCAGGGAAATCTGCCTCTTACCCTGGCAAAACTGGCTGATCAAATGTTGATTGTCTGTGGAGGACTTTGTAACTTGCTTAAGCCTTTGGCAAGATAACTATCATTGTACACTGTATTCACACTGTCACTCCTAAAACTGACATAAGTAGTGTAAACCAGACTGGTTGTTAAAGTGACTACATGTATGTCAGCCAGATTTCACCACTGTTTGGTGAAACCAATGCTAACATTTGACCAATGCTTCTTCACTGTGTCTTACTGGATTGTCCAGAGAACAGCCTGTCAGAGTCTAATGCCCAAATATTTTCCACCAAAATTTTTGGAAGAGAAAAAAAAAAAAAGAAAAGTGATAAGTGGTAAAATTTATAGCTTGCCCTTGTGTTACAATTTAGATTTGTAGAGAAAAAGGAAAAACTGCTTCTTATAATCTTTAGTATTTCCCTTGTTTTCATGCCTTACTAAATAAGGATATATTAATAATAGGACTAGGGGCTAAATGAAGATGGTGATCATATTATAAACAATCATAAACTCTCATGGACTTATTTGTTTACTACTTCCCTATCTTGTTTTCCATAATGAACAAGTTTCTATTCCACCCATACCAGCCTTTGAACCTGACAAGCCTCCTAGAGAATGAACATCTTGCAGATTGAAGTGAAGGTCATATTCAAATGATTTCAACTAGGTTTGTTTTTGCATTCCCTTTTATCATAAAATCAAAAACAAAGGGAAATAAACACAAACTTGGTTAAAATCATTTTAACACTGA
>JAEMWC010000937.1:185000-190000 GCA_016490735.1 Pachyseris speciosa
TTAGATTTAATATGGCGCGTTTCACCTGTAGAAGAGAAAGTATAGCTTGTGACTCCATCAGAAATGTAGGGACAAGTAGTGCAATTTTTACCCCAACGGAAACAACCGGAAGGGAGTTGTGGGTGTGAATTAGTAGAATTAGAAGAAAGTTTAGCTGTGACTAGTAAGTCACGGAGATTAGGGGAACGTCTAAAGGCAACAACAGGCAAATGCTGAAAAATGTTTTTGCAGCGGTTAGAAGATAGCAGTAAATTGTAATGTTTTTTGATGATGCTAGAGATGTGAGGAAGTGATGGATTAAAAGTCGTTATAAAAGGTATACGTTTCGGTTTGTTGACGTCTTTGGTTGTAAAGTGAGTCTGCGGGGGATGTACCCTGGGTGACAGAGGTTATTTTTTTAGTTTGAAGGAGGGAATTTACGCGGCGAAGCCGCACCAACGAGGTGCATTTCAGGGATATTTATTTTTTATAACGGGCCTCTGGAGCCAGGGTACGGGGGATGTCGGCGGCACGTTGTATTTGTTTAGTGATGAAATTGCGGCTGTAAACGCGTTTGAGAAGATATGAAGTAAGTTGAGCAGCGCGAGTATTAAACGTTTTGTCGGTAGTACAAATACGTCGTAAACGGAGTGCCAAGTTTTGTCCATGACAACAGTACCAGAACCTTTGTCGGTGGGTTTTGTCTTGTCGTTGTTTGAGTTGGTGTATGGCTTGGCGTTCTGTTTCTGTGAGGTTGTCACGAATAGGTTTAGGTTTAGAGGTGGTTATGTCAAGTTTAACAGCGTCTAAAAAAGTGTTAAGGGCTTGTTCTCTGTCGTTGGGGTGGTTTCAACTACTTTTGTTATGGAAGGGATTGTGGTATTCGTTGGCGTTGGGCCGGTGTTAGTGTTATCGTCGAAAAATACGCGTTCACCCTACCATAAGGTTCACCAGTTCACACTCTTTTACTAACGTAGACTACCTTTCCTTGACGTTAATGTCTCATTAACCAACGACGGTCAAGTCTGTACCGACCTCTATACTAAACCTACAGACAAGCACCAACAGAACAGGAGTACAGAATTAAGAAGGGTGGAACTAGAGAGGTTTGTGTGCAGAATTCGAACTGACATCTCCAAACTATAATGAACTGTAAAATGGTAATCCCCAAATGAAGCATGGGTGCTTCCCATTTGTCAGAAAAATCCGAATGGAGTGAACGTTGAATAATGGTAAGCGATTTTCCGAATTTACCGACCAACCGGATGAGATTGGCGCTTACTATTTACTGGCAGGCGTTCCGTACTGAAAATCCTTAGAAACGACCTGGAAACGGAACAATTCGCGCAAATGGTGAGGACATTTCCGGAATTCCGTTCCCAACGGGGAAAGAGGACTACCTCTGGAGGTTGTCCACAATTTCCGAAAAAAATTCCGGAAAATTTCCTTACTAATTTCCGGATTGTTCTGACAAATGGTAAGCATCCATCACTCAGTGGTGTTGCATTATTTTCTGTCTTTCCACGTGGATTTGGTGCTCTTCAAAAACTCCTCATCAAAAACCTATCACGTCCCTCAAATCAATCACGTGGACGAGCTTTTAAACCCGGTAAAACATTATTTACTTTGTTTGCCGCACAACTTTCATTAGCCGCACGTGTTTTATTTAAACACTACTGCTCGTTTATTAAACATTACTTAGAGCGATGTCAAGTCATTTGTCCTGCGTGGTACGATAACGTGGCTTCCTTTTCTGGTAAGCAACTGAGTAAGTACTACCTCTGGACTCGTCCATTGTTGTAAAATAGTTTTAAATGTAAAATTCTAAGCTAAGCAAGGAGGTAGCATTATATAAACACCAATGAAATACAAAGTGAGCTTTCGCGCGAAAACATGATATCTTCACATGTGAAAATAAACGTGAAGAGATCATCGTCGCTATGGTTACATAATAAATCGCCGTGTCTCTGCACGGCCATGTAATATCCTCCATCAAAGCGCCCATAATGTCAAAAAATGTTTTTCGCTCATCTAATTCTACATTTCATCAAATGAACTTCGGTGAAAAAATTTTTCGATTTGGATAAAACGCGATTTTTTGACGAATTTTTACAAAGTTCAAAATTCTATTTTCTTGCGGTCGACCCCTGCCGCTGATCACAAGAGTAACGTGCTCAAAATGACCACGTGATTGATGTCTGTGACGTAGGTTCAGGAACCTCACTTGACCTGTTTTATCGGGCATGTTTTGCCAAAAAAAGAAATTCGATGAAGACTGATGTTGTTTTCGGGATCATTAACGTTGTCACAAAGAGCGGCAACGCACCTTTCGGGCATTTTAAACTAAATGGAGACCACTTTGAAGCAAAATTCCCACTTGTTTTCAAGTCAGATAAGTCACGACCCAAAATCACGTGTTCCTGAACCTACGTCACGACTCACTTTAAACCGAGGAAGACTGGTGCGAATGGTGGACCAAAATGGCGGCAAATTTGAATGTCTTTAAAAAATTATAAAAAAAATTGCGTTTTATCCAAATCGAAAATTTTTTTTGCAGAAGTTCATTTGGTGAAATGTAGAATTAGATGAGCGAAAAACATTTTTTGACATTATGGGCACTTTAAGAGCCATTACTTGTAAGCCGTTCCTTGTAAGCTATTGGAACACATACTATATAAGAATATCATATCACACTTGGAATCTCATCACATCCTAGTGGATTATCAATATGGTTTTCGAAAAAACAGATCCTGCGAAAACCATTGACTACCTTGCTCATTCTTTAAACAACAGAGACCAGACGGATTTGCCCATCCTGGATTTTTTGAAAGCTTTCGATAAAGTGGCCCACAAACGTCTTCTTCTGAAACTACACCACTATGGTATTCGTGGCAAAAGTCTAGAGTGGATCCAATCATGGTTAACTGAAAGAACCCAACAAGTGGTACTTGAGGACAAAAGAAGTAATAAATCAACCGTTAAATCTGGAGTTCCGTAAGGGACAATATTAGGGCCTCTTTGTTTCCTGATTTATATAAATGACATGGGAGATAACATTTCATCTAAATTGAAGCTCTTCGCAGACGACACTTTAATGTATGGTCTCGTTTATAATGAGATGGATGCCTCGCAGCTTCAAAGAGATTTAGTCAGTCTTGTTAAGTGGGAAACAATTTGGCAGATGGACTTTCATCACCAAAAATGCTGCGTACTTCGCGTGTGTAGGAAAAAAACCCTGTAATCCACGATTACACAATACGTGGCCAGTCATTGGAATCTGTAACACAACAGTCATATTTGGGAGTTATTGTATCAGAGACTCTAAATTGGAAAACTTGAAGTCACGTCTTGAATGTTAAAAACAAGGCAAACAGAACCTTAGGATTCGTGAAAAGAAACCTCCATCATTGCCCTGAACGTGTCGAGGCGCAAGCATATATATCGCTAGTCAGACCAACCCTTGAGTATGCGCGTTGTTCCTGGGACCCTTATAGAGATTACCAGGAGGCCTTACTAGACCAAGTCCAAAGACGAGCAGCCCGTTTTGCAACGAGAACCGTCTCGAGGGAGCCAGGGTGTGTGGCAAGAGCATTGAACCATCTGAATTGGCAACCACTTGAACACAGGAGACGAATTGCCCGATTAGCATTTTTCAGTGATGTATAAAACTCTTCACAACCAAGCTGTACTAGATATTCCATCTTGTGTGCAGCTCAGAGGCAGACGTACACAACAAGGAATTCGCATGCCAAGAAGTTTAAACTAATACAAACATCATGTGACGAGTTGAAATTCAGTTTTTGGCCAAGAACAATTAAAGACTGCGGAATGAGCGCTAGCTGCCGTTAGAAGTAATTGCCAACGAGCCATCCGAGCGAAGACGCTCGGATGGCGAGGCGGCAGCAGAATAGAGCCGCGCAAGAAATGGCAATAGGCAGAAAAATTCTCGATCGAGCTTCAAAAAGTGTAACCTGATGTAATGTAGATTCCCCTGAGACTTTGGTTTGAGCCAATTGCAACGACGGAACCATTGGAACCAATGAAAAGACGTGTTAGATTTTGGTAACCAATCAAAAGGCTGTACTGGGCTCACAAGCGTTCCTTCCCTTTCGTTGCCGCTCGTATCTTTCCCTACTGAGATTCTGTGGGTTTTGGAGGCGTTTGTTCGGCGTTTGTTTGGAGACTTTCGAGTTCTTGAGGAAAGAACACAGTTGTTCTGTATGGACAAAAAGACACTACAACAGTTTCCGTTCCAACAACGCAACGCACTCACGCTAAAGGACAGCGCGGTCAAATACTGTCAAAAATCATTTTATGTTTTGAGGACGCAGTGTACTTCTCGAGGAAATATCGCATACTGCATTAAAAAAAAACAAGGTCAAAAGACATTCAGTTTCATTCGAGGTTACAGCGTTGTGCTTTTTTTCTGCATAAAAATTCCGATGCTACAATAACATCTACGTTCATAAAATGTATGGCCGTTTGTTCAACGAATCAAGATCGCTGCGGTTCATCGCGGACACTGTCATCAAAAGCGATCAAAATTTCAAGAATTAGCGGCCTATTTCTCGACGACAATGCACAGTGTACAAGTAGGCGAATAGCGTAGTCGCTAGCCAGTAGTCGCTTGGCAAGCGTAAGGAATTAAGGCTGGTGCCGTTGATCGAACAAGTTTCCAAAGCCGCTCATTATAAACAACCACGAGGACGGAAACAATACATGGTAGCTTATCGAAAATCGCTCCTAGCCTTTGAAATAAATAAATTGACAAACGTTCGATGGGAACACTAGAAAAACTCCGAGGAAACATCCGAAGTGAAATACGTGTATAATTTGAATAGAAACGTCGACGAGATGATCTTCACTCTTCGGCCAAAAACATCGAATTAAAAATAGACTTGACAGACAACGCGCGTGAGAACAGAAAATTTGCATACTATAACGAACAAGAGGCTGTAGGTAGCCTATACTCATGCGCAAGTTGGACTTGTAGAAAAAAATAGGTAAGCAATACGTTCATA
>JAEMWC010000937.1:202500-207500 GCA_016490735.1 Pachyseris speciosa
GACGAAAAATGAAATTGTGCGCCCGCGTGTGCTACAAGTGTTAAATGAGTTTAACATGTGCTTATCTCTTGATTTTCTCAGGTCTTTTGGTGTCCAATATTCGGGCCATAGCGGGTCCTGTGAACCCAGCAATGGCCCCAACTGTCCGGCCTGCAGAGTACTCAAGACTAACAGGGTGGAGGCACTGTGGCGAAAGGGCAAATGGCAGGGGTGGACTGGAGGAGTTTATTGTGGCCGGCGGTACTTTGGGGTCCAGGAGGAGGTCTGTGGTCCAGATAGCGGCCCGCCATGTCCTGAGTGTTGTAATGAGCTTCTGACAGACTACACCGTGTAGCTTATAGTTTTGTTGACACTGTAAATTAAAGTTTCCGATTACTAATTACCTCATTTACTCTTAGTCTCAGTTTTACATTACAGAAAACATCTGGAACGTTTGTAGTTCGGAATGTCACCGTTTCTAGCATTTGCATTTGGACTGAAGAGTAAATCTTTTGCTTATGTTAATAAACGGTTTGTAATCCTGCAAAAATAATGAATGAAAGTCATACTATACGATGAATTTAGTGATAAAAGCTTGTTTTTTTAAGTAGCATTGTTCTGTAATAACTACTTGGATGTATAAAACGTTGCATAATTTGAGATTTAATCACCTGATTGTCTCAGTTTTCTGAGAGAATACCCAATAGCAGAGGAGTTGGCTGCTTAAAACTGCATACAGACTCGCCTAAAGAGGCCCTCTTAGGGGTGGTCTGGTGTCGCTTTGTTGCTTATTTACGACCCCGTCTGTCACTTGTTTCGTTAGGGACAGATGTCGCTGTCGCAAAGAAAACAAAGAGGAATGGAAAGTGAATTGACGCTGTTGCAAACTGCCAAGCGTTTTCTGCCAATTTCTGTCGGTTGTCGGTGTTTTGGGAGAAGATTGTCGCCTGTTTTGGGAATCATGTCACTCCTCGCTTCTACCCCTTGAAAGGTCTCATTTATAGCCGCTTATTTTAGTTAATAACAGCGAAGAATTAGAATTTCTTTACTGAATTCTGTGGGGTTGTGGGCAAAATACCATTTGTGACAGAAAAGGTACCCCTTTCGTATACCTTTCATTGACAATTGGTATCCCTTTCGTATACTTTCCATTAGAACAGTACAGTCATTAGGTATGTGTGTTCGCAATATTTTAATGAAAGGCCCTTTTAAATACCTAAATGGCAGAATTCCCTACCCTTTCATATACTTTGACTCGTGAAATCCCTACCCTTTCATATACCTGAAGCGTGAAAAAGGTACCCCTTTCGGGCGGAACCTCCCAGTATAGGCCATCATTTAGGGAGTACCCCCCCCCCCGGGGGGTTGGACACCGCTACTTTGGCCGCAACTTCTTCTTCTTCCTGTATTCTGAACTGCGCTGAAGCTGAAGATCGATAAAAGACCAAATGTTCCTGTTATTGTTTTTATTCCTATAGTATTTTGTTGATAATTGTAAACCTATTGCATGCTATGATGACTGAATGACTCAATAAAAACATACAGACAACATTGTGTCAATGATTAACTTGTAATCTCTGTATTAATCTCTGGTCGTCCAGAGGTCTTTCCATTTATGGTAAAGTGACAGTCATAAAATCTTTGCTAATTCCAAAATTTGTTTATGTCTCGTCTTTACTTCCGACTCCCCAAGGAATTGGTAAAAGATTTAAACAGATTGTTATTTAAATTTCTATGGAAAGGTACGGATAAAGTCACCCGAGCGTCGACAATAAATGATTTTGAACATGGAGGCTTAAGAATGATTGATATTGATAGTATGATCGTATCTCTAAGATTAGCATGGTTAAAAAGAATATTTAATGAAAATGGTGGAACATGGAAAAGCTACCTAGGTTATCTCCTGGAACGCTCCGGTGGCTTATTCTTCATTAACTGTAATTATGATTTAAAAGATTATCCAAAATTTTCTCAATTCTATCATGAACTTCTGAGTTGGTGGGCACATTTTCGAAACACTTTTGATTCAAAACGTGATTGGTGTCATATAATTTGGAATAATAAAGAGATACGCATTGGGAATAAACCTGTTTACTATAAAAAATATTTTGAATCTGGTATAATTTTTGTTAAGGATCTGTTATTTCATTTGAATATTGAAGAGTCATTTAACTGCATTAAACGCAAACTTAGCAAAACGAATCTTTTAATGTGGGCAGGACTTCGTCATTCTATACCAATTAACCTTAAATTAGATACCCCTCAGAATTCTCTGGCACCCACTCCAATTCTAAAAATAAAAAATAACACTTTTGATGTAACAAAAAAGAAATCAAGAGATTATTATAATTTGTTAATCAGTAATAAGGCTCAATTTCCGAATGCTACTAATAATTTAAGAAGTGATTTCCATTTGTCTACTGACCAGCTGAAGCAAGTCTTTAGACTTCCTCACAGCGTTGCTTTTGAACCATACGTGAAAGCTTTTCAATACAAAATATTAAACTCAATTTTATTCACTAATGTTAAATTGCACAAAATTGGTTTCACAGAGAGTGACCTCTGTAGTTTTTGTGAGACAGTACCTGAGACTTTGCACCATTTACTTTTTCAATGTAGTCATTCAAGGCTGTTTTGGTCCAACTTCGAATGGTATTGGCTCTCTTTAACGAATGACAAGATCCAGTTATCTCTTCAAGATGTAGTAGTTGGAATAATTTCCTCTCAATACTCTTCACTTCTAAACCTTCTAAATTTTTTTATTATCATTGGAAAATTGTATCTATGGGACTGCAGGAGAGATCACGTGCACCCTGACTTACAGAGATTTAAGGTCAGACTGAAATTGAAGTATGAAATTGAACGTTTTATAAGTTTAAAAAATAAGAATTATAATATTTTTAAAAAGAAATGGATCTTTCCACCTTCTTTGTTATTCAACCAAGTATAAATGTAAGTATATGTATATATATATATATATATATATATATATATATATATATATATATATATATATATATATTTTTTTTTTTTTTTTTTTTTTTTTTTTGGTTCTGGCGTAGTGTAATCTTGTATCTCTTTAGCGTTTTAGTTTTGTTTGACTAGTTATATGTATATATATTTTGCGTAATGTAATCTCGTTTCCTTTTAGCTTGTTAGTTTTGTTTCATTAGTAATTATTGTAACGCAAGTATTGTAGAATAGTGTAAATTGTCAATTGTAATGTTTTGTAATTTGAACTACTGTAATTATTGTAAAGCAGTTTTGTTTTTGTTACAATAAACTATAAAGTTGTTGGAAAAAAAAAAAAAAAACTTGTAAAACGACAAAAATAATTTAATGGTAATAGGACTGAGTATAGTCCAATTCGGTCTGTAATCATACGAGTGATAACAAAATCGGACGACGGCGCAGCGGGAGTCCGATTTGTTTATCACGAGTATGATTACAGACCGAATTGGACGACACTAAGTCTTATTACCAGTTAATCATAAAAATTACAATTTCCGAAAAAAGAAGAAGAGCCAAGTTATAAAAGGGAGGGACATTTTGCATTAAAAGACTGACAAAGGAAGCGTAAATTGTTTAATGTCGCTCTGAAATTGACTACAATCAAAATGTATGGTGATTGAAACCAAGGTTGTGATTGGTTGATTTAAACTACAACTTTGAATGTGATTGGTTGATTCAAAATACTACTTTGAATGTGATTGGCTCATTAAACTGTCCGATAACAAACTGTCCGATAACAACTTGGCACGTGAATTAGTGGAAAATAGGAGTTTTTTTAACCAATCACAAAAGAGGAAATTGTAATTTTTATGATTAATCAATCTTTTTTTTATCGATTTCTATCGGAAATTGATATCAATCGAACTCAACTTTATTTCTTTATAGATTTCCATCGATTGGTATCGGAAATCGATATCAATCTTCGATTGCTATCGATTGCTATCGATTGATATCGATTATCGGTTTATCGGTTGACTACGCCTGGAGATTCATACACAGCATCAAGTGGAAGTTTGTTTGCGTTTTTTTTTTTTAAACTTGCGTATATTTTCTGGGTGAATAAAATAGCCGCTGGGCAATTAGCCAACCACCCTTTGCTTGCACGAGCGAAGTGGATTTGATGATTACGATGATGATTAGTAATAGTCACCGAAGTTGCCAATGACGTCCAATGATGGCATTTGATGGAATTATACTCACGAATGAGGTTAACTGCCCTTAGTAGCCTTTGTTATCAGCAACATATTCAATTTCGACTACGTGTGTGTAGCATAAATAACAAACTTAGAGAAAAACAAAACTAGCTTAGTGCTTTGCCTAACAACGGGTACGGTTCAGTACTCTAGTGGTGAACAAAGAAAAAACACACTTCCCACAGCAGGTAAAAATGCCCGAGCGCTGCATCGAAGTCGCGCAACTCGACATCGAAGAAAGACGGCAGGAAAGGAAAAAGAACAAATCCTGGTGGGAAGAAGACTGCGAAAATGCTCACCAAAAAAGGGCTGGATGACCTCACCATCAAGCTAGAGGAAAAGCGTCTCATATGGGAATTTTATATCAGAGCGCCTGAGTCAACAGTACCTTGCAAAACATTACGTATCGCTTCGAACGCTTATTCAAGAAATACTTGATGTTCGGAACAGCTCTTCAGTCTGTTTGCGTTTCTTGACAACCATGTTTTTCAACGCTTTAACCGCGATTCGAGGATTTCTTCACGCTGCTTTTCCACCCGGGTAAACAAATGCAGAGGTGTCATCTTTTGAGGCCACGGTTTTCGCTCGACGGCTGATCATCACAAAGCTTTCGTTTTCTCTCTTTACTTTGCGGTATGGAATTATCAGAAAACAGAAAACATCAGAAAACATTTTCGGCAATTTCTGGGGAATTTTTATACCCGGTACACTTTCATTGCGGTCATTTTCAGTATTGATTCCGAAATGTAGACGTCTGAAATTTGCACTTGAGAAAGCCATACTGAATATTTAACAGCCACCATTACACAATGCCAT
>JAEMWC010000937.1:212500-245000 GCA_016490735.1 Pachyseris speciosa
TCTATTCAAAATAAACTGAAAAAAACAAGACCAGCAATAATCCACTAAGCTTAAGCTTATTGAAAATCTTTCCAGTGATCAGTGACACTTTTGAAAAAATTAACAAACGTTAAAAATGTTCTGACCTGCACTCGATGCAACGTATCAATCACCAGCTTCAAACTTTCCTGTTACAGATGATGTTTTGTAAAAAATGAGAAGAATCGCCGTTCTTGTTGTTTTTGTTATTCTGTTCGGCCGCGGTTCCAGTTTTTCTCCCACGCATCGAGACAAATTTCTATAAGCTATTTCTTGAAGCATAACCTTGACATTTGTCTTGCTTATCCCTCATATATCTTGTTTCCGACCAGGTCTGGTGAGACAATGTTCCAGTCCATCAAAATAGATTGAAATTGTGTCTTCATTTCGATGAAATTCGCCCATGGTGCTGTTGTTTTGATGGATTACAAATTCGCTTCCTTCGGCTCGTACATCTTCGTGAAAGCCGCTCCACCCTCTTTGAGCAATGATTGAATATTTTTACCAAACTACTGACCATTTACAACCATTCAGAGCAAATGAACTCTGCACTTTTTCCAAAAAGGTCCCTAAACGGAAGCCGTTCAACGTCATTCTCGGACAGTTTCATTGAATTCATTCAACTTTGCTCGGAAACGTTGCAACACACCGAAAGGTTTTCGCGCCCTTTTTTGTTTCATCATGCGATGGACAAAAGTTTCCTTTTTCGGTTTTCTCTCTCTCCGAGTTCCTTTCTTCCACTTTTTTTGTTCAGATCCTCAATTATACGTCGTAGAGTTTTTAATGAAACAATTATTCTACTCGGGCTTGCTGGATATGAATGATTATAACCAACTCGGCGCTACGCGCCCCCGGTACGCGCCTCGTTGGTTATTTATCACTTCATATCCAGCGCGCCCTCGTAGAAGAATTGTAAATTATATATATATAGACGGTTGAAGGCGCTTCCTGGGCCAACGAAAGATGCAGAACCAAAAGGATCACTGATGATTCACAGTCCTGATTCGGCGAATGATAAAAAACAGTTAAAAAGACCGAAAATGGACAACTTTTGGTTCAAAAAAGATAAAAATTTAAAAATTTATGAATAAAAAACGTTTCGGTCTTTCGACCTTCGTCACTTACAAACAGAATGTTAAAAACCTACAACTTAAATATGATTTTACAACAATGGTTACAAATTACATACGGGTTACGTAACTCAGACAATGAAACGAAAAACAATAGGTCTACAAAAAGTATGAAACGACTACGGTAAATTAACAGGATGCGGAATAACAACAATAATAGAACTAGTGATAAATGTTATGTAATTGTCGCAGCGCAACAGGTTCCCCATCAAGGGCCTCTGAATCATCATACCTGTCACTATCATAACGAAATCCCTAAAGAGGGCCCTTAAACAATAAGTAATAATTTCCCAACAAAGAGCCTTTGAATGACCTAGCTAGCACAAAAATAACAGAATCCCCAAAAGAGGGCCCCTGAGCGCTGAAACAATTACAAGTGCTAAAGATTACAATTAATGAGTCGGTACACACTGACTTGTTAAAATATATAAAAATAAATTCACTGCCAATACGCACCTTAAGAAAATCGCAACCTATTGTCCAAACTCTGCTGAAATTAAGTATAATGGATGCGGTGTTTTGAATGAAATTCTTGTCTTTTATTAAGTCCATAAGGTGAAAGGGAAAACAACTGCGCACTCCAGTATGCTTCTTTCGTAATTAATAGCTGTTCAGTGTTTTCGGACGTGTTAGTTTGGATTTGATCGATACATTGAAATGTAAAGTCCGATAGCACGTGCGGAGTTCAGTTGAAGTGTGTGGCGACCTCGCAAGTCTTGTTATTGGTTCTCATGGACGATTTGTGATTTCTAAATCTAACTTTAAATTCCGTGGTGGTCGATCCAACATACTGGAGATTGCATTTCTTACAATGAACCAAATAAATCACATTTGAGGAACTACACGAAAGTTTCTGCCGAACAAAATAGGTTTTACCAGTTTGTGCGCTAGAAAAAGTTTGAGAGTTGACAAAGAAGTTCTTGCAAAGATCGCATCTAGATTTATCACATGTGAAACAGCTTAAGTCTTAGACTTATTACTTCGTGCTGCGGGACGGCTATTGAAAACCTATCAGCTTTCACGGAATTCTATTTACAACCGATAGCTAGAAAGCAACCATCTTTTATTATAGACACCATTGACCTGCTAAACAGGATACATAAACTTAATGAGCAGGGTCCGTTTCCCGAGGGTACCCTTCTGGTCTCTTGGGACGTGGTTTCTATGTTTCCTAACATCGATAATGAACTAGGATTAGGAGCGGTCAGGAGAGCACTTGATACCAGAGATCAACTACTTCCATCCACCGATTGTATTTTGGAAGCTGTAGAGATCTGCCTCAAAAGCAATCACTCAGTTTTCAATGAGAAATTTTACCTTCAAGTTCACGGCACAGCTATGGGACCCAAAAATGCCTGTAGCTATGCCGATATTGCTATGGGTGAAATAGACCTCAAAGCTAAGCATTGTGGCCCTATTAAGCCCTCACAATGGTGGAGATATCGTGATGATATCTTTGATCTCTGGCAACAGGGTCTTGCTGCGCTGAATTCTTTTACTGGGTACATTAATTCGCTGTACCCCACCATTAAATTTGAATTGGTTTATTCCGCAAGCAAACTCAATGTTTTAGATGTCACACTCCATTTGGTAGATGGTTATATCCAAACTGATGTTTATTCTAAGCCTACTGATAGCCACTTGTATCTTCCTCCGTCTAGTGCCCATCCTAAACATGTTTTCAAAGCGATCCCCTTTGGGGTCGCCTCGAGACTACGTAGGAATTGTTCTGAGGACGATTTTCTCGCCAAAAGACTGGAGGAGTACAAGGGCTATCTAATCGAACAGGGATATTCGGCAGAATTGGTTTCACATGAATTTTCTAGGGCAGCGAATATTCCGAGAAATGACTTACTTAAAGCTAAAGTCAAGAAGTCTAAAAAGATTTTTCCTTTTGTTCTCACATATAATCCCAATTTACCGTCTATTAATGGTTAATCAAAAAGAATATTCATCTTTTGCTTTCATCTCCAAAACTTAGGGAGCTTTTCCCACCGAATTCTATTATTTCATCTTTTCGCAGACCTAAGAACCTCAAAGAAATTTTGGCACCTTCTAAGTGCAGTAAGAGCTCGCTTCAATCAAATACAGCATCCACAGCCGGCTGTTTCACATGTGATAAATCTAGATGCGATCTTTGCAAGAACTTCTTTGTCAACTCTCAAACTTTTTCTAGCGCACAAACTGGTAAAACCTATTTTGTTCGGCAGAAACTTTCGTGTAATTCCTCAAATGTGATTTATTTGGTTCATTGTAAGAAATGTAATCTCCAGTATGTTGGATCGACCACCACGGAATTTAAAGTTAGATTTAGAAATCACATTGGTTCATTGGTTCATTTATTTCACACTATTTACATAAAATTAACATAGAAGGAAAAGTATAATTACAACAGATGATTACAAGATAAAATAAATACAGTACAAATTACAAAATGTGTGTGGAGGTCAAAGTAGCAAAGGCTTTCTAGTTGACCACCACCTACTTTTGGATAAGCAAAGAAATGGCACTGAGCTTTATTGGGATATAGGAGATGTTTGTAGAGCTTAGGATTGTTGTACAACAGGGAATTACAAGTATATGATTTAAGGTATGTTAGAGATATACTGAACCAAGCAAGGAATCTATACAGGACAAGCTTAATAAAAGAAAAACAAAGGCAAAAAAGAACAAATAAGACAGGAAAAAAAAAAAAAAAAAACACACACACACACACACACACATGCAAACAAACAGCCAACAGCAACAACAGCAAGCAAAAAAACAGAAACAAAGGAATGGAAAAGAATAACACATCATCCATGAGAACCAATAAGAAGACTTGCGAGGTCGCCACACACTTCAACCGAACTCCGCACGTGCTATCGGACTTTACATTTCAATGTATCGATCAAATCCAAACTAACACGTCCGAAAACACTGAACAGCTATTAATTACGAAAGAAGCATACTGGAGTGCGCAGTTGTTTTCCCTTTCACCTTATGGACTTAATAAAAGACAAGAATTTCATTCAAAACACCGCATCCATTATACTTAATTTCAGCAGAGTTTGGACAATAGGTTGCGATTTTCTTAAGGTGCGTATTGGCAGTGAATTTATTTTTATATATTTTAACAAGTCAGTGTGTACCGACTCATTAATTGTAATCTTTAGCACTTGTAATTGTTTCAGCGCTCAGGGGCCCTCTTTTGGGGATTCTGTTATTTTTGTGCTAGCTAGGTCATTCAAAGGCTCTTTGTTGGGAAATTATTACTTATTGTTTAAGGGCCCTCTTTAGGGATTTCGTTATGATAGTGACAGGTATGATGATTCAGAGGCCCTTGATGGGGAACCTGTTGCACTGCGACAATTACATAACATTTATCACTAGTTCTATTATTGTTGTTATTCCGCATCCTGTTAATTTACCGTAGTCGTTTCATACTTTTTGTAGACCTATTGTTTTTCGTTTCATTGTCTGAGTTACGTAACCCGTATGTAATTTGTAACCATTGTTGTAAAATCATATTTAAGTTGTAGGTTTTTAACATTCTGTTTGTAAGTGACGAAGGTCGAAAGACCGAAACGTTTTTTATTCATAAATTTTTAAATTTTTATCTTTTTTGAACCAAAAGTTGTCCATTTTCGGTCTTTTTAACTGAACGATGCCTAGCGGCGTGACACGTAGACGGATATGATTGGTTAATCTAAGCGAGCACAGTCTTTAAGAGGAATTTCTTAGAATGTCTACACGTAGATACCAGTTCGCTTCTATTGTTTAGTGTTGACATTTCGGGTTTACATATAATAAAGTATTTTTCCCATAAACACAAATTGCAACGCTTGTTTACATTTGAATATGACCGGGCCTGTTTTAGCTTACGCCATTTGATGTTGTAGGTAATATTCTTGTCCTTTAGGTTCCAAATATATTTACTTAACTCGGTTGCGTGTTTATACCGCTCGTTCCTAAATGAGCATACATGGTTTCTGTATCTTAACTTGAAAGTTGTGTCACAAAGTCCAATGTATGTCTGTCTTGAGGTTGATGTCGTGACCTCAGCTTGGTAAATGATGTTTTGGTCGTTGCATTTTCCGTCCATGGGGCACGTGCTTGAATTCCTGCAGTTACAATTGCTGTCATTGGTTGGATCAGATTTATTAATTTGAGCTTTGTTGTGGTTAGAAATAATGGTTTTGATGTTACTCATGCAGCTATAGCTTAATTACTCGGGATACTGTAAGTATACCGAGTTATAAAATGTGTGAGATTTCAGTCCTTTTTTTTTTTTTTTTCCTGTGCAGCAAAATGCACAATACAATTACGTTCCGGTGTTTGGATTGGCCAATGCACAATAGCAGGCACGTGGCGGTGTGTTCATTGGTTAAAGCAAACCACATAAGTCCAAAGGTCGAAAGGCTAACATCACGCGACGGTTGTTTACAAGTTATGCAGTTATGAAGCTAGATATTTTAAGACAGCACAGTCTGTCCCCGTGAAAAGGTTTGCCGAGTGTTAAGAAAAAGTTGGAAGCCTCGCACGTGTAATCGATATCACAAGTCGAAATCGAATGCTGTGACAGAAAAATTACAGATTTGCACAAAGTTGTTTTCGTAATGTGATACCTTCCATTTAATACGTGACCGCAAGTGAACACTCATGGTTAAATAATCCACTTCGACCGCGGAACAAATTTTCCTGCACATATCTTTGTAAAGTTGTGAAACTGGATTTTAATACAGTACAGACTGTCCGTGTGAAAAGGTTTGCCGAATTTAAGACAAGGTTGCAAGCCTCGCACGTGCTGTGAGTATCGACAGTAGTATAGTGTTTGGTGGTGCGAGATCATTTTGAAAAAATGTTCTCGGACCAAACCAAACACTATACTACTCGCCTTCTGGTCTCGTATTCTGGAATCTATTGTTCATTTATTTGATGTAATCTATAGTCGTTCAATCTGATGAAACCAAGGTCTGCACACTTTGAATTTATGGTTCAATCTGATGGTATCTATTGTTGTTCTTTTTGAAATTCTCGGAAAATCACCAAGCGTGACATTCTCGGAAAAACAGGAAATGAGTCATGTGTTAGTAACATAAAAATATTATCTCAAATAATAGTATAGAATGAGTTGTAATTCAGTAATTCACAATGAATTAAAGAATATGGAAGAGTATACTTGTCCTTTTTGTGATCAGCAATTGACAGAAGTTGTTAGTAGTGTGGTAGTGTCATGCTGTAGTAATCAGGAAATGTTTAACGATGATGGTGAAAATGTTTGTCTAAATTGTGGTTCCGTCCATGGTTATGATTATGTTAAAGAGTACGTTGACTTTCATGAGAATATGTATAAAATAAGACGAAAATCTGTATATCATCGGAAGTACCATATTGAAAATGTGATAAATAGTATGGGATTTCAAATCTCTCGGAAAGATAATAGTAAAATATTGAAAATATTCAAAGAGATAGACAAAGTTCTTCCTTTAGTGAATAAGAATCGTAAAAGGATGATAAGTACTAAATTTGTCCTTAAGCAAATATTTTTAATGCTTGGTCTTCCTTATGAGAAAATAATAATTACTAATTCGAAAAGAACACTCAAAATTTATAATAAATATTGGGTTGAAATTATGTTATTGATATTTGATAAAATTATTTCTGTACTTAACAAGTGAATTTTTTGTCGTATTCTATCAAAAATTTGTCTATTATTGGACTGTTATCTACAACATAATCATCAATGTGCTTCATTGTGTTATGGATGATGGAAGGATCAAAATTACCACCTCTCATTATTTCTTTTATGGTGTTCAGCAAATGTTGGTAGCTTTGATATGCGTATGTACAATTTTGGATTTTTAGATCGAGGTTTTTGTGCTTCATCCACCCTTGAATCAAAAGTGCTGCTGTACTGATGGCTACCAAACTAACACCACCAGTTGCCACGCTTGTGGCTAGACCACCAGTTGCAAAGATGATAGACAATGAGTTCCCCAGTAATTTCCATTTTTTGAACCGTTTTACCGCCCGTTTGTGAGCCCAACACTTTCTGTGATATGTGTGGTAATAGGCTTTTAATTCCTTGATCTGGTCTTTTGTTAATTCACTTGAAATATGGTTCCAGTTGAATATGCTTTTTCGTTGCTCTGTCATATATATCATTTATATTATAATTCTCTTGGATACGCAATATATTAAACCGGAAATCTGGCCACATAATGGAGATATTTTCATCCATTTTGGTGTAAGGTTCTTGGGTATGGCATAACAATATCCTCGGTCTAACGAATAACGGTTATAAAATCTTCCATACGCATCGTGGAGAATACTATGTGAGTGTAATACATCAATCCAACCAAGTGTTCTTTCAAAAAATCGTGTAATACAACCATTTCCTGGACCAATAAGTCCTATATCGTTATGAATATATAAAATGTTGTTAATTGGAAGTATTCTTTTGAAATGCTTGAAATACAAAAATTGGTATACTAGGCATGATTTCAATATTGTGTCATCAATATGAATATGTTGTTGTTTGGTTTTATTAAAAAGATAGCTAACGTATTTAATTATGTCTTCTATCATATACTATATCGTTGCATTAAAATTTGATGATGATCTAAAATTGTTTTTTCATCTAATATGAAATCCAAGTATACACAGAAAAAAATAATACAACCGTCTAAAGGTGCGATGGAACTTGGATCTAAATCACCAAAAGTCATTTGTTGACTACCAGTTCTATTGGCAGCTGTGAAACTTCCCATATGTTTTTTGTTCCAATAGATCTTACTAGTATTTGTTTTAGGGGAAGATAAATTATCCCAATGAACAGATAAGCAGTGCCAAACATTAATTTGACCTAAATCATTTACGGAATAATCTGCTATTTTTTTGAAATTTTGTATAGATGCTGCTGGACCAAAATACACACAATTTGTTTGATCAACACCACTTATAACTAAATTTGAACCATTGTAATAGCTGACAAACTTATCATAACCTCCATTATCATGACCAAAAAGCCCATTTTTCCATGGATTTCCACCAGTATTTGAATTCAATTTATAAACAATGAAAATATTAACAGCATTATTATTCAAATTGATTTGACTTATCATTCTCTGTGATCCATCAAACTTTAAAAAATAACGTCCATTATGTTTCTCAGCCTTGGTACAAACAGTGGGTCTTATATTTATAGTTGATTGTGTTGCATTATTTTCTTCATTTGAGAGATCATATAATGTTTCAACTTTTCTGTCTGCATTCATATCTACAAAATTATTATTCGCTCTGTTGATTTGATAAACACATTTTGAGTATAATCTAATATATTCAGAAACCCATAAATCTAAAAAACTATCTCTGACAATATCAGAAACTTGTGATTTAAGAGCCGCTGCCTGTAAATATCAAACATCGTCCGACAGTTCAAAAAGTTCGACCTCCATTTTATTGCATTAAAGGAATCCCTATATGGAACTATTTTCGAAAATGGAGTTAAAAAGTTGCAGCAAATTTCATATTTCAAGAAATCGAGCAATGTTTGATGTCGCCGAGATGGGGGCTTGGCACCACCCCAAAATCAGCAAATTTTGCGAATGTTGAGCAGCCTCGCAAAGCAATAAAAGCAAAACAAATAAAACCCTGTTTTATATCTCGTAAAAGTATACTATCTGGGCTTCTAAGAAAAGGAATCTTTACTTTGTCTTCGGCTTTTCCAAAAATTTTACAGGACCCCATATGAGCCCATTCTAAAACAAAGTCGTTTCGATTAAATTTTGCGCTAAGTCTAAGGGCAAAAATCCCAGCTGGTGCGCATTATTTTTCTAATAAAAATACTTTCTAGTGATTCTTAGCCTTTCATTTCTAACATAAAAAATATCTACCGGCGGCCCGTAAATACTCACTTGTTAGGAAAACCAAACGTCCATGCCATTTTCAGTCTTGCGACACAGCGTAATTGTCAAATTTCAGTGCGTGTCGAGAAGTAAAACATTTAAAATTACTTCCCCTGATTTGTTCAAAAATTTCTTAACCATTTATCATACCAAAAAATAGCCGAGAGAAGTGATATTCTCTCTCGTACCTGGGATTATTTTGATAAATTCTTGAATAAAGTCTTCTTTTTGAACCAACATTAGCGCGTGACAGTCCTTGCGTGACAAATTAATTCACTGCGACTTCGCCTAAAAAGTCCAAAAAATCATCATTATTCAATATTTACTATTGCTTTTCACCTGCTGGGTTTCTTCAAGTTGAGGATTCAAAAGAATGCAACATTTGAGGTCATGGGTTTCTGAAATTGGAATATTTGTATTTGCTGATTTTTTTCCCCAGAGGAGTTAAATTTAGCACATGCAAATAAATAAGCATGACTGTAGTGGCACCGTTTTTGTGAATAACGAAAATAAAAATATATATATTCCTACTCCAAGTGCAATAAACTCTGTTGATTGTTTTCTAGATTTCTTGAAGTTCATTTTTCAAAGGGTGGATATTATAGATCGTGGGTTCCTGAATACATATGAATTTGTTGATTTGCTATCATACATTTTCCCACCTAGTAATTTTAGGAAATAGAATATTTCTCACGAGGCCTGTAAATTTCTACAGCTACGTTTGCGCTGTTTCAATCCGCGTTATTTTCAGCGCGGCAAATCCTGTTGAAACACTGACTGCTTGGTTGCCAAGTTATTTACTAAAGAGTGTATTATGGAAAGCGCAAAGTTGGAAACACTCACCAGCAGAAAGATCCCACAGTTTTCAGATCACGTGACGTAATGTTCTTTGGGAGATTCCTTGGGTAAACTGAGTCAAATGCGTATTGTCGAACTACTTTTTCACGAGGATGGCTCTCTGTGAGTTTTCTAGACTCGTTGGTGGTCCTTGCGGCGCGAGTACAGATTACCCTTCAAACGTGGCGTGTGTTTCTATCCGGAACTGTGATAGAGACGTAAAAGGACATCTAAAGTTCTGCAAAATTAGCGATTACATTGCGTTACGGAACGAGTCAAGGCTTCCCCTTGCTCGAGCAGGCAAACCTATCTTGTTATGGTCTGTTTCTGATATTTTATTTATAGCCTATGGGTATATTGCAATCATCAATCCACAGTCGTCAGCACTGAGTATCAAGACTGTCTAATAACCAAAAGACGGATGACAAACTGACATGTATCTTTATATACCACTAACGATGTACCATATATCATGGAACCATAAATTGTATTTCAACATAGCAACCTTAGTGTGATTTTTGCCGGAAATTTTGCACCTGATGAGAACGACTTAACAGTCACAATTTGCCCGCGTCATCGTGATCTGTTTGGAACTCGCTGGCGGCGCGCCAAGGGGAGCCATGGTCGGGTCCTATACAGTATTCCTACAGCCCTTGCTGTCCACAAGTCTCCCTCCACCACCGGCGCATGCGGTCTTAATTTCGCTCTGTCAAAGTTTGGAAAGGAGACACGCGGAATATTACTACTTGTACGATCAGGTATGTACTTGCGCCGGCAATTGGCGTCATTCTCAGATGATGATGATGATGATGATTATCCTGGATTGTCCAATCAGCTGACCATACAATCCGCTGGAACAAGAGACATATTACCTATAGCGCAAGGGCATGTATGGGGGATGTCCAGCGATCAACTATACAACTCAACTCAAATCAAATCAAATCAAATCAAATCAAATCAAATCAAATCAAATCAAATCAAATCAAATCTAAACATCGGCGTTGAGGAGAGGGAAAAACCGGAGTACCGGAGAAAATCCTCTCGGGGTAGAGGAGAGAACCAACAAATTCAGCCCACTCCAGAAAATCCAGAAAGAGGGGGCCGAAGAAATAAATAAAACCGCCTGATGCACAATACCACTTAAAAGTCGGTTGGTTACAGAAGCTTTTTTTTTTTTAACTACCTACAGGAAAAAAGGGGGCATCGCGGCCCCCTCGGCCCCACCCCTGAATCCGCCACTACTGATTCCGGGAATCGAACCCATGACACATTGGTGTAGGGAGAGCGCTCTCCCTCACTCTCCCCAAACCCCCTCCCCTCCCACTGGATAACGTAGCAGTAATCAATAACAAACCGGCGGATGGACCACTCTACAAAATTCGTTCCATTTAGAAGCCTTTTTTCTATAATGTTGTTTTACAATTGTCTTTTCATTATAGCTGTCTGTAAGAGATGTAAGGGAAATTTGGCTGCGCTCAGCAAAAGAGAGCCGGATCTTGACAATGATGGAGATACTTCTGATGATGGAAATGAAGGCGACGATGATGACGACGAGGAAAGCGAAGATCAAGAAGTTATTATCGCTGCCAAGCATCTAGTCTTCCAGAAAGAGGTAACAAAATGTTTTGCGCTTGCGCGTTATGGTAAGGCAATGCCCCTTAACGGGAGATATACAGAATATAGTTATACATCATGACTTCGAGCCTGACTAGGAAACGAAAGCAAACACTGAAATTCTATTTGATAGATGATCATAACTGAATCTTTTCATAATTCGCAGGTCGAAGAAGAGGGCAGTTTTGCAGTGGATGAGGATAAACTAACAAGTTCGCTCTGTGCTCTCACAACAGCTGATAATACGGCTGATTCTGTCCACCTTCCTGTCGAAACAGCGTCGTCGTTTGACGAGGCGCTATCCCGTGTGACGTCTTAAGTTCAATGCCTTCCTCGAAGAATGCCGCGTAAAGCCATTAGGCCGAAAGCCTATGCTTCCATGGGAAGAGGCTAGTGAGAGAACAAGAGAGCGTTATGTCGAACGCACATCGGATATAATAACTGCAGTCTTAAATACTGTATCCGAGGAGAACGCCTCATGTTTGAGGAATGCTCTACAAAGTTCGCATTCGATACGCGCTGCGTTGGGAATCGACACAACTACGCAGCTCTCTGAAGAATCCTACTTAGAGGCTTTGGTAGAGGCTTATAAAAACATGTCCGGATGGGATACTAAGCGACAGGTATTATCAGTGATTTCGGGAGTTGCCTCGTTTGCCGCGATAAAGAAATTCATCCCTGAACTGACTAGGTACAGATACCATGTGGCCACTACGCATTCCTTACAGTACGGTCTAGGTGTTGCAGTTCTAAAAAGTACCAATCCCCGCATGCGCGTGGATAGAAAGAAGTTAGATCACTTTATTGACTTCATAACTAGTGGTCATCTTATTCAAGACTTGCCATTCGGGGAGAAGCGCCTCAAGCTGACAAGTGGGAAAGAAATCAAAGTTCCTGATATCATTCGTACAATGATACCACAGCGAGTAGCTGAACAATATACAACTTTTTGTCAAGAAACAGGATTTGTACCTTTCAGCAAACGAACGATGCTGAGGGTACTGTCCGAATGCAGTGAATCCGTGCGAAAGTCCCTTCAAGGGCTCGACAGTTATGCTGCAAAAGGTGCACGCGCATTTGACGATCTGGCGGGTATCGTGGAGAACATCAGCACTAATGTCGAGCTTGGTTCCGGGAAAGCAGAAATTCTTGACGCTCTGAAAGCAGGAAAACTCTATCTCATGGTCACATACAGCTGTACCAACCCTGTATTATAGTAGGTAACATCAAATAAATAGACTAAAAAGTCGTAGGAGATGCGTGACACTTGGTAGTAAAAAAAATTGAGTTAATATTGCAAGTAACAATTATCAAGAAGTGTCAAAATTGTCTAACAACACAGACGTTTCGGGTGTATAACCCTTCTTCAGTGTGGAAAACAACCTTAGTAGGTAACAGTACTGTGTGTTGTTATGATTACAGGTACATGTCAGTAGCAATAGTTAAGTGGCGGAACATTGCAGTGTAAACGCTTTGAGTGATCCATCCGACGCAGACTTCAGTCAAGAGTGCCATCACCAGCATGATGAGAGATGCAGCCATTGCGAAGCCCTGATTAACGTACCCGTCCGTATAGAGAATCTGGTCCATGACGCAGAGTTCCACAGCGAAGAGGATAAAGACGAGGCGTCGAATATTTGCAAGATATCTATCAATGCTATACGTTCCTGGAAATCACACCAACTAAGATCTGTGCATCAAGACCAGGCTCGCTTAGATACAATAAACGAATTAGACGAACACTCTGCATTGATTGCTAGTGACTGGGCAATGAAGTTTATGCCCCAACGATACAGAGAGTCCCAGCAGGACTGGTTTGGAAAGCGGGGTATGTCCTGGCATATTGCTGTTGTTTTCAGCAAGATATAGGGTACCCTTCAGTCGCAGTCCTTTGTTCATCTGATGCAGTCTTCCGCACAGGACAGTCTAACAGTAGTTCACATCTGGCAGCATATCCTGAAGACAATCAAGGACGAAGACACCAGCGTCTCAATGGTATACTTGCGCCCAGACAACGCTGGGTGTTATCACTCGAATTCCACCATCCTGGCTGCAGACATCATCGAAAAGTCAACTGGCGTCCAGATCAAGCAGATCGATTTCAGTGATCCCCAAGGGGGCAAAGGCGCGGAAGATCGCCTAGCAGCGCGATGCAAGAGTCACATCCGCGTATACATTAACGAAGGCCATGACGTGACTACAGTGGACGAAATGAAGGCGGCGCTTTTGTCTCATGGAGGGCTTGAGGGTGTCCGAGTCGTAGTTGCTACTTCCAGTTCAATATCTAGCGATCAAGAACAATCCAGAAATTACCTCTGTTAGCAAGCTCAATAACTTTCAATTTGTAAACGGGCGTATAATTGCCTGGCGAGCTTATGGAGTTGGAAAAGGAAAGACGGTCCAGGTCAAAAGTTCTCGAAGAGGTACGTTATCCTGCGAAATAAAACATGTTTTTTGTTTTTTTTGTTTGTTTTTATTTTCCTTGCCGCATGAACATTGTTTTTTGTATGTAGAGGAGAACTACCGATGGGTTGACGAACCGTTCTCAAAGGGTACGGGCTTCAGGCGTGTTGGCAATCTGCCGGCCAAACAACTTGACTACTACGACTTACAGTGGACCGAGACGATGCCTTAGAAGAACAGCCACTGGACTACAGCAGCCAGCTATTCTCCTGTCCTGTAGATGGTTGCGCCAGAGTATTCCAGCGTGTATCGGGATTAGAGCGCCACCTTTTTCTGGAGGCTTGTTCCCATGAGGCCGAACGTAAGACACTTCTCTTCTGAGACGTAAGCAAGGAAGAGTACGCGAGACGCCTAGAGGAAGGAATTGGGGCCATTCCGACCCTGTCGTGTGGTGTTGCGCAATCGTCATCTGTCAATACCCTACCTAAAGTAAAGGGATGGGCACTGAAGGAATCCAGGAGAGGGGGAAGGTTTAGCGAGAAAGAGAAAGCCTACTTGACCTCCAAATTCAATATTGGAATTACCTCAGGCAATGAAATGTTATAGAAAGCATTGTATCCACCGTTATACGTTGTCATAGCTACACATGCATGTATTCTAACAATAGCTATAGATAACTTGCTTTACATCGTACTGAAATGTTTGCCCTAGTCTCTGTCTGATCCCAGCAAAGGAAACCGTGCATGTGATGCTTATTTTACCCTAATAGGGGCGCTATTACAATACAATGCAATGCAATGTCTTCTATTTAAACACGATAATAATTAAAGCTGTCACTTGTGGAGTCATGATACAGCATTAGAAAACAGTTAAAAAAACTAAATACCAGTTACATGCAATTGCCAAATACCTATGTTTAGGAACGCTTACAAAGAAAATCACAAACAAAGGGAAAGTAAAAGAAACCTTATTTAAGGAAGAGCACTGACTCGAATCAGTGCTCGTAATGCTTACATATATTTATTACCTGCCGTACACGTAACAAACAAGATCCAGAGAAGGTCGCTAAAGGCATGCGTAGAACACGCGATGAAAGAGAGGAACGTCTGTTCAGAATAGAAGAGTTCCTCATGCCAGCCCAGATAGCAGCATTCTTCTCACGGCTTGCAGTGGAGTCCAGACATCAGGTGGATGATGGAGAGATCCAGGAAGAGGACGTCAATGCTACCGTAGAAGAGAGCAATTTCGACGAAGCGAGAACAAATGTCAACCGAAATATTAATCTGCAACACCCGATTGTCTTTGACTTAATATGACGTATGCCAACTGGTTCACAATGAAGGCCTAAAAAAACTAACAATTAGCATGATGGCGAAGCTGTGCCTGGAGCTCGGACTAGGCCACGCCCAATCCCTTCGTGCGCCGCAGGGCCCCCTATGAACAGGCACTCAAGGAAGCTGTTGCCCTGTGCTCCTGCAGTGGATGAGCTGGAGACAAGTCCAGTTATTTCTTTGATAGTTTCTCATTTGAAATGGAGTTCGCTCCTGTTCTGAGTTATATTCTACTTCTTGCACCAAAAAAAAAAAAAAAAAAAACATAAAACAGAACAAAACAAAACAAAACAAAAAAACCCGGGATCACCGGATTTTACGGCCTGGCAGTTATTGCACGCTATTATTTGCGTAAAACCTACTGCTTGAGCTTTACTTAGATCAAACAGTGAAGTGCAATTGGTGCATAGTTTACTCGAGTCAGAGATTGCATTTTCATGTAGTTTTACTACCGACACTGTACTGTAATTGGTTACTAAATGTTAATTAGCGAGCTCAATAGCAGGGAAAATATAAGATATGGAAAACAAAAAAATCCCAACTTGAAGAAATCTAGCAAATAATCAACTGAATTCATTGCATTTCAAGTATATTCTTTTATTTTCTCCGTTCTCATAAACGGTGACATGTTATGCTTATTTAGTTTCATTTGCTAAATATAACTTGGTTGGGAAAATAGGCAATGTCGCAGTTAGCAACTACAAATATACAAACATTCAAGAGCCGAAGACCTAAAATATTAGACTCTTTTGAATCCTCAACATTAAGAAACCTAGCAAGCGATAATCAATAGTAAATATTGCATGATTTTCGTAAATTTAGTTTAGTGGAAACCACAGCGAATGAACGTGTCACGCCAGCACTGTCACGCGCTAATGCGTGTTCCATAAAGACTGAGAGGCTTGAATTCTAGAATTTATCAAGATAATCCAAGGTACGAGAGAGAATATCACTTCTCTCGGCTATTTTTGTTATGATCAATGGCTTAAGAAATTTTAAAACAAATCAGGGCAAGTAATTTTAAATGACATGCACTGAAATTTGAAAAGTACGCCATGTCGCAAGACTGAAAATGGCTTGGACGTTTGGTTTTTCCAAAAACTGAGTATTCCCGGGCCGCCGGTAGATTTTTTATATGTTAGAAATGAAAGGCTAAGAATCACTGGAAAGTATTTTTATTGGAAAAATAATGCGCACCAGCTGGGATTTTTGCCCTTGGATCTAGAGTAAAATTTATTAGAAACGACTTTGTCAAAGAATGGGCTCATATGGGGTCCTGTAAAATTTTTGGAAAAGCCGAAGACAAAGTAAAGATACCTTTTCTTAGAAGCCCAGATAGTATACTTTTACGAGATATAAAACAGGGTTTCATTTGTTTTGCTTTTATTGCTTTGCGAGGCTACTCAACATTTGCAAAATTTGCTGATTTTGGGGTGGTGCCGAGCCTCCATATCGGCGAAATCAAACATTGCTCGATTTCTTGAAAAATGAAATTTGCTGCAACTTTTTAACTCCATTTTCGAAAATAGTTCTATATAGGGATTCTCTTAATGCAATAAAATGGAGGTCGAATTTTTTGAACTGTCGGACGATGTTTGATATTTACAGGCAGCGGCTCTTAATAACGACATGATTATAACATCATCGCCGGGTCTTCACATTTGTCAAACGTTTGTTTCCAAGATCATAGTTCCCATCTTGTGTTAATGTAAATCCAATTCCATCTTCACCTTTCACATTTATATGTTCTATTGTGTGGTTAAATATACCCATATAATATTAATTTAGATTAATTCATGACTACTAAGTGTGAATGTTGTATCGAAAGCACCTGTATTAGGATGTGAATAGTCAATTATAAAATAGCCTCTCGATAATGATTTATTGACTGTAACTGTTCTTATGTTTCTACTCATAGAAGGAATTCTATATTCGAAAAAAGTTGCTGGTAATGGCAATAATCCAGCGCCTTCATTCTTTTTCTTGAAGTAGAACATTCCGGGTTTTGTTCCTTGTATAATATACATTTTCTTAATATAAAAGTTGTTATGAATAACTAAAAATTCAGCGCCATTTATCAATACAGGCTTTAAGGCATTCTTATTATGTCCTTGACTGGCTTTAACAAAGCAATTTAAATATTGTATTTGACCAATTATATTATTCCCATTCAAATTTAGATCACCTCCTAATTTCGGCCTGTGAAGAGCAAATCCACCTAGATCGAGAGCTGTTTCCATAATTACACCTGTAACGCTAGAACGAAATAGATTTAAAGCAACATTATGAATTCTATAGCCATTCAGATTTAAATCACCACCAAGTTTAGCCTCACTTATAAGAAAGCTGTTCATATTAATATTATTTAGCATTGTCAATTCACCATTTTGACCGTCAAATAAGTTTGATGAATTATTAATCAAAGCATGTCCATTCAAATCTAAATCAGTTTGTAATTGTATTTTTTCATTCACGATTTTATAAGCTTCTGTGAAGTCGTAAACACTTGGTGGAACGTCTACAGCTTCAAAATCAATACCATGTGCAACACAATGAACTTTGTACTTATTTGGATAAGTTGGGTTAGCATTAATATGAATCGTACAATATAAATATTCAGGTGGTGAACTTACTGAAGGTTTTTCAATCCATAATAAATATCTCGAATGATCTTCGTTTCTGTTATCAAATTTTCTCCCTACAGTTTTATGAATTGTAATTCCACCAGTTGCATTGAATGTTACACTACTAAGATTCATTCCTTCATAATCAGGAAATAGCCATTCAAGAATGAAAGTGTATTTTCCATCTTTTATTGTGTACATATTAAAACCAATTCTAGCTCTGTAAATATGATTAGCTTCTTTATTCAAGTCTACATCAATGACCTTTTTTGAAATCAAATGTGGTGAACGAGGTAAATTGACATATCCATTAACTTTCAAGCCATATTCAGTACTGACTTCATCGATATCATTCATCAAATATTTGAAAGCATTCTTTGGATGAGAAGCAGATGAAATATGACTTTTTTCTAATTGATCTAAATTTACGGCATCGGTTTTATTTTTTCCTTCTTTTAAGTTTGTGAGTGTGTTATCACCCATGTCAATATCACCAGCCATTTGACCTCCAACAAGTTTAAGAAAATGGGCCTGGTCAACATAAATTTTGTTGGCAGCATCTTTGTCAGTGGTTGGAGCCCCAACATTTATAATTTTATTATTATGTAAGTCAATATAGCCTGAAGCATGGATCTGGCCAACATTCTCCAAGTGTTTGTTTAAAAAATCATAACTTCCATCAGATGTAAATCCAATAATATCTTTAGTTTTATCATCTACATAAAACTTGTTGGCAGCATCTGTGTTAGCAGTTGGTGTTGCACAGTTGATCACTTTGTTACCAGCAAGATTTAAATTAGCAGTCATTTCTTGTGTTCTATCTCGAAGTAGAGTTTGACCGATACTGCTTTTTGATGCGAGATTAGTGTCAATATATGATTTATTCACAAGATCTGCTGGTTGGTTTCCAATATCATGACCTGTAATAATAAACCCCCCAAAATCCTGATTGCCTGTCATTATAACACTTCCATCTTTTTTGACAAAAGCACTGGTATCCATATTGGATATTTGTGTATCAACAAACCCTTTAGTGGCAGCATCATTTGAACCCACAGGAGTTCTCAAATTTATTATTCTGTTATTTTTCATGTCAATATTACCACCAAAGGCAACATTACCATTTTCAATTTCATAAACTGGGTCATGAACATGTGATAAAATGATATTGGAAAATCCATAAATACCGTTAACTATAATGTGATGTTTGACATTTTTTAATATATTTGGTGTAATAACTGTTAATTCAATTGTTGAAGTTCCTTGACTTGTTTTTTCGATGAAGAATATTTTCTTAAGATAACCATCAACAATATGTGTCTTTGGAAATGCTCTTTGTATTGGACTTTTTCTTATATGCATATTTTGTGTCTCCATTTGAATATTAACTATTGCCTGCTCTGGATAATTTTCTGTATAAAATTCAACAACAAAAGTATAATTTGAAACTTCCAATTGTGATACATTCAACATAAAAATAGATATCATACTTTCATTTGGAATTCTGAAAGACAATGATTTTTTATTGATCTTGTAGGGGCTTTTATTGTAGTCTTCTAACTGAAGATTATTAGCATTTTGTGTCACAGTTGTTTTCGATATGTCTTCGAGAAGAAATTTAAATGGGTTTTCCCGTGTTCCTTCAATTGATAAGATAGCATCATTCACATATCTCATATTTGTAGAATCGCTGTTATGTATTGGATCACCAACATTTGCTAGGCGATTGTTTCCCACATCATAACTACCATCCAGTGTTAATTGTAATCCACCTGTATCACCCTTGTCACCTTTATAACCTCTCGGACCTCTTTCACCTTTAAAACCAAATGGACCTCTATCACCTTTTGGACCAGGTGGACCTCTATCACCTTTATCACCTTTTGGACCAACTGGACCTCTTTGACCTCTTTCACCAGTTCCTGTTCCTTTATCATCTTGATTTGGTAAAAAATTGAATATACCCATATAATATTAGATTAGATAACACCATAAAAGTTTCTTTTTACTGTTTTCATTGGTTTGTCAACATAACAGAAGGAATACGGCTTTTTGGTTGCTTCAATATACTTTTGCTTGTCGATTCCAAGCTCTTGGGATATGATGTTTCTCTCTCTTGTAGATGGAAAATCATAAAGACAGAAGTGGCTACAATTAAGTCTAACAGATTTTGGACAACCATAAAATGACTGAGTCAGGTACATTACTGAACAATTTCTATGACGACCTTGAATGAAATAGCTTATTATTTGATCTTGTTTTTTATCAGTCACGAAATCATCAAACACAACCAGTCGCTGTATTTCAGTGTCTTTAATTTGTTCAACTGGTAAAATTTCATCTTGACTGCATATTAAACAGGGTAACCAACCTGTTTGCTTATTTCATCCATCACTTGCTGCAAATATTTATATTTGTCTTGATCCAAGTTTTTGGCGTATAGATGTATTTGATCGTAATAGACAAGCGGTTCCATAATCAAATGCAAAAACAATGTTGTCTTTCCGGATCCAGAATTTCCAGCCAATAACATTCTGAATGTATCTTTTGGCATATATGGATACAACTGTCTGAAAGACTTGTTTGAATTCTGGATTATATCATAATTTGGAATTTCCATATGTTAATAGCTTAGATTAGATTTTATCCAATGTACTTGTATGGAAATAGAGCGTATGAAAAGGCTTAATCTTCAAAGTGGAATTGAAGCCGGAAATAGGACAAGAGAAGTTCGTGAGGTCATCAAGACTTATGAGAACAGAAAACAGGATGCATATGATACAACATCAGAATTATTGAAACCTTCAATTGATGTTCAGAATAGTGTGAAAGAAAGTGTTGACAAAAAACAGGATGAAGTCATTGAACAGTTGAAAAAGAATCAAAAAGCCTTGACATCCGGTTTTGAAGATCTCATGCTTTTGAGTGCACTGCCTGAATCAAAACCAACAGAAACAACAAAATTACCAATTGATTACAAACCAGAAATGATGTCTGAAACAAAATCAACTTACAAGTCAAATCTTGACAAGGGTGTCTCAGAAGATGAGATACAAGCATTGATTAAATATAATTTTCCTCCTCCATCAAAAATTTTGGACATGCAAATGGATGGAACAATCGATATCAATGACTTTGGATCAAAAATTGGCAAGTTAACCAAAGAACTTGGAGGTCAAAAAGGACGACTATCAAAAACCAAAAAGGATAGGGACAATAACAAAGGCAACATATATGAATTGACTCAAGACATCAAATTGCTGCAAAAGTACCGAAAAAGAATTGATGTTATTGAAGAAGGCTCAAAAACTATCGGTAAAGGTATGAGAAAGAAAAAAACACAATATGGAGCTAATGTTTTTCATTATAATAATATCAGTGACTTGCTTTCACGACTTCAATTACTCGGAGGATCTATTTTTGCTGGGAATAATAGCATGGGTGTCAGAAATGAGTTTGTAAATATATTGCACACATTAAGCAGATTGGGTGTTGTTTCAAACAATGAACTCAATAAAATAATGATGAAATATCTAATGCAATAGTATATGACAGAAATATCATTACGATTCAACAGTAGAAACAGACACAAAATTGGTGTTAGTAAGAGTCATGATTTTGAAAAAAGATTCAATACTCCTCTAGTATTATCAAATGATATGAAATATGAAATGGCTGTGAAGTCTATTAACATGACATACAGCTGGTATAACATCAGAGAATCTTACGGGAATAATCAAATTAAATATAGCCATGACAAAGGTGCAAACTGGGAAACAATAACATTCGTTGATGGTATGTACTCATATGATGAAATTAATAGCTACATTCATGAGTACTTGAGAAAAAATGGACATATACTGAATCCATCTGAAACAGACGAATCAAAATTTAAGTATGGTATCAATATATTTTTCGTTTTATCAACATATCGTATCTTGATTGAACTGAATGAAAACTATCGTGTGGATCTGAGAAATTTTGATTTCAGAAAACTTATCGGGTTTGATTCAAAAAAAATTTCAGCCACTGAATATGGAACAAACTTACCTGATATAACACGTGGAGTAGATGAAATCTACATTAATTGTGATAAGGTGACGGACAGCATCGTTGATGGAAATTCCACAAATACTATTGCTGTTATTCCAGTCACAGATCTAGTCAGAAGTTTACCATTCAATTATAAACCTCTTTTTCTTTCATGGAATCCAGTATCAACACATACAATCAGTTCAATACGCTTTTATGTCACAGACTCTTCTAGAGCTCCAGTTGATTTAAATGGGATAGATTGGTATATTGAGTTATTCTTGAGAGGGACTGAATTATAAAACCTAATAGTATATGAAAAGGTTTGAATTAAAAAAATATGAACATTATGGTAAAGGAATCTTGACAGATATAGCTAAAACAGCTGTAAAAAAAGCAACTGAAAAAACAGCTACAACAATTGGTGAACATGCTGGCAAAAAAGCTGGTGATAAAATAATAGAACTTTTAAGCAAGAAAAAGAAAAATGGTGGAGGTGAGATCAAAAGAAAGAGAGGCAGACCTCGAAAAATTAAGTAACTTTCATCTAACACAATAATATATGTCTAACTATCGCGACTCAAAATATATCCAACTATATGAAGATGTGGTGTTCGAACTAGAGACAGCACTTAATACTGTTGTTGCAAACAATGCTCATCAGAGGAAAACAGGTTATCGATTCGTTGTTGATAACAGTGGAGAGACAACACCATTTGACTGGTATAATGCCCGTTTTAATGTTGATTTCATTGTAAAGAAGCTTGCAGATGGAGCCGACATTGCAGCAAATGATAGAAATGGTATCGTTAATTCAATTCACGCTCTTATAAACAATATTAATGTAAAAATGAATGGTATTGATGTTTATGAGTGCAGAGATGCCAACCAAGCCACAAATATCAAATCATTGCTTGAGTATTCACGGGGATATGCTGCAAGTCAGGGAACAAATGAGTTGTTCTATCTTGACACCAACAGGATTGCTGATGACAGAGCGAATCAGGTTGCTACTTATAACAAGGGTTTCGCAGCTCGTAAAGCGCTGTTGAATGGTGCAAATGGTAAAGTAAATGCAGAGCTTGCATTGAACAGATACGGTTTTTTCAAGAGCCTTTGGGATGAACTTTTGCCAAACTCTAAATTGGAGGTTAACTTGACACTTGAGAGTGATGACAATATGATTTGGCAAGCTGCTGATGAATGTCGTGTGGTACTAACCAAATTCCAGCTAATTGTTCCTTGTATTATTTTTAATTCAATTGGGAAGTCTTTGTACATGAGCAAGTATCTTGACAACCGAAAGTGGACTTACATGAGAGAAATGGTTGAGAGAGGCAATTCAACAAGACAGTAGACAGCCAATTTCCGTATTTCCACAGGAATAAACAAACCAAGGCATGTCTTTGTATTCATCATCAATGATGCTAGTGATGCAGATCAGACAGCCAATAAATTTCTCTATAATACATTCTCTGTTGCAAATAACCAAACTTTGACTGATTGTTATCTTGAGGTTGGCAATGGAAATGATTATCCAGAGGTTCATTAAAAACCATCAACAGAACCATCTAGAGTGTTCAGAGATGTTTTGAAATATGTTCAAGCTGTAAATGATTTCAGTGAAAGTACCCTTCTCACAAGAGGAAACTTTGGTTCAATATTCCCATTTGTTTACTTTGATTTGACAAAACAGAAACAGGACATAAAAGATGGGATGACAAAACTGACTTTCAAATACACTTTGAGTGCTGCAGCAAATGCTGATTACAGTGTGTATGCACTGGTTATGTATGAGCAGGATGTTGAAATGAGAAAGACTGGTGGAAAGTTGATTCTGAGATCTATGTAAATAAATACAATTTAGTATAAACATATATTATATGACTACTTATCATCCTCATGGAGTGAGACTTTCAGAAGGTCAGAAAGAAAAATTAGCAAAAGCTTATAGAACAAATTCAGCTGTAACATTGAGGTTATCGCATGGTGAATTGTCTGGTGGTGATCCACTCATGTTGACAAAAAGACAAATTGGTAAACTGATGAAATCAAAAAGATTGGGAAAAGGCTCAGACATCAATATATCAAAAACACAAATCAGAAAAGCTGTTGTACATGGGGGTTCTCTTTGGTCAAGTCTTTTTTCACTTGGAACAAGACTATTACCATATGCAGCTAAAGCGGCTCCAGCATTAGCCACAGGTGCTCTTTCTTCATTAGCGAGCCTTGGTATTGATAAATTATTTGGAAAGAAACAAAAAGGAGGATTCATTATTCCCAATCAAAACTTGTCCCAACTATTGAATGTAAAAAATTTGTTGAATACGAGACAAATGGCTGATCTTATTCAAAAAATGCAGTATGGTGGAGACGTTATTATAAAACCAACAAAAACACAGAATGGAAAAGGTCTCGGAACAATATTAGCTACAATTGGTATTCCTTTAGCCATAGAAGCAATTAGAAAATTAACAGGGAAGGGTTTACATGTTGAGCCAAGCCGTCCCAGACGGTCATTTCCAGTTCATGTTCCAGATCCCATTCCAAAAAATACAAGTGGAGGAAAACATGCTATGATGCCATGGAGATCACCCCCAGTTGTTGGTACATGGGATAACCCAATCGGTCTTGGAATCAAAAAAAAAAAGACCAAAGGAAAAGGACTTCTGTTAGGCAAAAACAGTCCATTCAATTCAATCCCCATACTAGGAACAATACTGTAAGATTCATTAATAAACCATTATCCAACTTTGATTTACAAGCTTGGGTGAAACAACTTGGAATAAAACATTTTAGAGGAGTTTTCAGTCGGGATAATCTTCCAAAACAAATAAAAAACAAAGAATGTGGAATAGTCAATCTTGACAGTCGGATTGGACCAGGTACTCATTGGGTATGTTATCGGAATATGGACACATACTGTGAATACTTCGATTCATTCGGATTGATGATGCCGACAGAAGTTCAAATATATATGGCTACAAGTGGGAAACAACTTGAATACCCTGGTGATGAGATACAAGAAAGGGATTCAGTATTGTGTGGATATTGGTGTTTGTACTATCTGCTTGAGAGACAAAAAGGCACATCGATTCTGGATACAATACACAATTCCAAATTCAGCCCAATAGATACAAGTGTCAATCACAGATTCATCATAGACTACTTCGAAAATATCTAAATGATATGTATGAATAGAGTAATTGAGATAATTGTGAATTTTCTTAAAACACAAACAATTGCAATTCCCAATCAAATGATTGTTGTGAGACTGAGAAATGATTTTGGAGATGATGTTTTACTTCTTTGTGAAGTTGAGACAGTGATTACAGAATTTGAAGAAGACATGGATTTAATATAATGTAATAACATATGGATTGTACTTGTGGTCTTGACAAGAAAAAGAAACCTTGCTCGATGAAAGAATGTGCAAAAAGGAAACAAATCAGATACTGGGGAAAAAAACGGCTGATTCACGTATTCTTGCACTTTCAGGATCACCAAGAGACCTTAGCAGAAAAAGACAGAAATTGATTTCTGAAAGAATTATAAACAACGCCGCACTCAAAAAACTCAAAAATGAGATACAGTTCAGTAAGGACAAAGTCAGAAATGAACAGATTAAGAAAGAAGCAGCAGAGCGTATCGAGAAAAGAAAAGATATAAATGCCAAACTTGCAAAAGTGAATAAAGAATTAGGAAAGACAAATGCAGTTGACATGGATGCTATACTTGCGAATATCAGGAAAGAAATGGGAGAGGAAGCACCTCCAAGATCTTACCCGAAAGTGTTTTGAAAGGAATGGAAAAGAAGAAGAAAAAGAAAGTAGAAAGCTCGGATGATGAGGATGTAGATATCTTACCTTTGGAAACAAAATTAACCCCACAGGATTTGAAAATGATGAAAAAGCATCAGAGAGAACTGGACGCAGAAGAAAAAAAATGGTTCGGGGGTGGAATGCATATGAGTTCGTATTGTGTCAAACAGAAGAAAGTCACTCAATGTGTACCAGGAAGTGAAAGATATCAAAAGACAAGAAATGGCAGAACAATGATGAAATGCACTTGTGCTGAATGTGGGATCACGAAGACCCAGTTTGTGGGAAACTGATTGGCCCGTCTGAAGGGGCGGGCTTACTGGATTCAGCTGCTGATATGGCACTGACAGGATTCTTGGAACATGGAGTCCCTTATTTGGCGAAGAAAGGTGTTGAAATGGGGAGATATTATGTAAGTGAAGCAATGAGAAATCCAAAGCTGCAAAAGCAATTGATTGATAAAGGACTTTCCCTAGCAAAGCCAGTGATTACAAAGGTTGGGACTGAAGCTTTAAATCAACTGTCAACAAAAGTGAGACCAAACATTCGTTATAAAACGGATATTAAAGGATTGGATTACGGTGGTGCTATTGACATTCATAAATTAATTGGAAAAATACCAAAACCCAAAGCAGGTTGGACACCAAGTAAATATAAATACATGGGGCCTTATAATCCATTACACAAACAGTTGGAATATGATCCAAATACTGGTGAGGTTACAAAATGGAATGTTTTACCTTACAACAAAGTGGATGAAATAGCAGCTTACCATGATATTTGTTATGACATGGGAAAAAATAAAGGCGATTGTGATAGAACAATGGTACAATCTCTCGATCAAATACCGTATGGTGAAATGCCAAAATGGGGACAAAAAGCTAGATTCTTGATTGATAAAAAACAGAAACTGGGACTTGGTGTTCCAAAAAACGGAAAAAGCCGTCGAGTGAAGAAAACTGGCAAGAAAAATTAGCAGATGAATTACATGCACCCATAAAACGCAATTTTACTCGGCGGCGTGTGATTGTAAATAAAATTGATGAAATATGGGCAAGTGATCTAGTTGAAATGCAACAGTTCAGTAAATGGAATAAAGGTTATCGATATCTTCTTATGGTTATTGATGTCTTCAGCAAATATGGTTGGATTGTCCCATTGAAGGATAAGAAAGGTGAATCTGTCACTGAAGCATTCAAAACAATATTCAAGGAAGGCAGAAAACCACAATATCTATGGGTCGATAAGGGAAAAGAATTCTATAACAAACATGTGAAAGACCTATTAGAGAAAAATGGGATACATATGTACTCAACTGAGAATGAGGAGAAGTCATCAGTAGTTGAAAGATGGAATAGGACAATTAAATCCAAAATGTGGAAACAGTTCACAGTTCAAGGTAATACACAATATTTAGACATGTTACCAAAATTAGTAAACAGTATAATAATACCAAACATTCAAGCATAAAGATGACACCTACAGAAGCTAGTAAAAAGAGGAATAAAGGTATAGTTTACTTCAATCTATATGGTGATATGGAGCCATTATCAGCTAAACCAAAATTTAAAATAGGTGACAAGGTCCGAATATCTAAGTATAAACGGAATGTGTTCGACAAGGGCTATACACCAAATTGGACTGAGGAAGTGTTCACAGTTGATAAGATCCAATATACAAACCCAATCACTTACAAATTAAAGGATCTCAACGATGAAGAAATACAAGGAAGTTTTTATGAACCTGAGTTATTAAAAGCCAAACAAGAGGTATTCAGAATTGATAAGGTCATTCGCAGAGATTACAAGAAGAAACAAGCTTTAGTAAAGTGGAAGGGATATAGTGATGAATTTAACAGTTGGATACCGATAAAGGATTTAAAAAATATTATCTAACATATATATAATAATGACTACAGTGTTCTTTGCTGTTATTTGCTATTACGTAGCCAAAAATATGATTGTTTCTGGTTATATCAAACACAGGTCAAAAATGAATTAAAAAATAAATTATTATAATATACAAATGCAAAAATATTCCTACGATAATAAAGAATTAGATGTATCAATAGATTGTTATCTTGATGATAAAAATGATGTATGGTTCAAAGCTAAGAGTGTTGCTAAAATCTTGAAGTATACAAACACTCGCAAAGCTGTTATTGATCATGTTGATTCTGAAGATAAAATCACTCTTAAAGACCTGAAATATGGGGGTAACAAAAAATTACCCCCCCCCCCCTGAAAATGGTCATATGATTTACATAAATGAATCTGGGCTGTATAGTCTAATTCTCAGATCAAAAATGGATAAAGCAAAGGAATTCAAACGATGGGTTACAAAAGAGGTTTTACCATCAATAAGAAAAACGGGACAGTATGAGCACAAACCTTTTAAAATGTTGACTTTCATATACAGACAGAGTATGACTTACATAAAAAAGTGGTCAACTTCATAAGAAACCATCATCCAAAAGCACTATTAAATGCATCACTTGGTGAAAACCAAATAACTGACAGCATGAGATTGAGATCTTATAACATGGGTTATCAGAAAGGTTCACCTGATCTTATCATTCAAAATCTCCATAATGTGTATTCTGGTTTTGCAATTGAATTTAAAAACCCAAAAGGTAATGGGCAATTATCAGATAATCAAAAAATGATGATGCAAGAGTATCAAGACAACAATTTCAAAGTATTAGTCAGCAATGATTATGATGAGATTGTGAAAGAAGTAATCCATTATTTTGATGGAGTAAGGATTAAGTGTAGTGAATGCATAAGAAAATTCAAATCATCAGAAACATCGAAGACCCATTCAAAACACTTTCATAAAATTAGTATATAAAGGAAGACATATAAAAATAAAACACTATACTAAAATATACATGGAGAATAAGAATGTTAAAAGAGGGCGTGGAAGACCCAGAAAAAGTGCTGAGGAAAAAAAGGAAAACAGGACTACTTATATGTTAAATAAAGAATGGTATTGTGATATTTGTAAGACAGGAAGAAATTACACACTTGCTGGAAAATGGAGTCACATGAAAACAAAAAAGCACATCAAAAATGTGTTCAACAATCTGGATGCAAAGGACATTGATTTTGTGGTTAACTCAACTGGAGCAAGCGTGATTGATACAATCGAAATATTGAAGAAAAACAATTCAGATGTCACCAAAACAATCGCAGAGATCAATGATTTGAGAAACCAATTGATTGTATCAGTTGGAGAAAACGGAAATGATCAACAAGATAAAATTGTAATCAAATGAATACAGTTCAAAGGATGTCCAATGGATATCACTTGAATTTCATACATAAAATGATTTAAACATAAATTACTATAAAATAATAATATCTAATCATAATATAAGAATGGATAAAAAAAATCTGAAAAAACTTAGTAAATCCCAGCTGATTGAATTGCTATTGAAGCAGCAGAAGAAACCAAAAGTTATTGTTGTTGATGATACCCCCGAAGGAGTGTAAAACAAATGGTTCAAGATTATGAAAACAACATAATTCCTCCACCATTAGAGTTTAGAGACAAACCAACGCCTGCACCAAGAACTAAAAAGCCAGTGCAGAGACCTGTGCCAGCACCAAGAACAAAGATAGTACAAACAGAGAAAGCTCTAAAAGGCTTCACAAAGTCTTTTGAAATCAGTATAAAAGATGACAAAGACCCGCTAGAGCAACTACAAAACACAAGAAAGGCTGCTGCATATCACATCATAAAAATGTTGAATGAAATTAAAGTTCTCAAATTTGTTGAAACACTAAAGGTAACATTCACAAAAATGGCTGATGGTATAATAGAGTACAAAACAGCATATTTCAACAGTCAAGCTGAAACAATTATCAATTATCTTGAAGTCGCAGAATCATTTGAAACATCAAAAGAGCAAATTATGAATAAGATAGCTCAATGGGTATCTGAGGGGTCTGGTTGGACTGTTGATTCAGTTGATAGTCATTATATCAATATTGTCAAATATCAACCAATAAGAGGCTCCTCGTACATTAAACTACCACAGGAACTCAGAAACAGTAAAAAAGGTTTGATCAATATGAAAAACAAAGATAATGAATGCTTCCGGTGGTGTCATATCAGGCACTTGAATCCACAAGATAAAGATCCACAGAGGATTAAAAAAGTTGACAAGCAATATGTTGAAAAATTGAATTACGCAGGTATTGAATTCCCAGTAACCACAAAGCAGTACAACAAAATAGAAAAACAAGATGAGATGAACATCAATGTATTTGGTTATGAGGAGAAACAAGTCTATCCAATTTATATATCAAAAGAGAATAATGAAAACTGTTTGAATCTTCTTCTTATAACAGAAAATGAAAAAAAGCATTATGTGTTTATTAAAGATTTCAATAGGTTAATGTTAAATCATACGAAACATAAGGAAAGAAAGCATTTCTGCATGCGATGTTTGCAATGTTTCAGCTCTGAAAGGGTCTTGAATAATCACAAGGGCAACTGTATACAAGTCAATGGCACACAAGCTGTGAAAATGCCTGATAAAAACAATAACATACTAAAATTCAACAATTTTCATAAACAACAACAAGTACCATTTGTGATCTATGCTGACTTTGAGGCCATAACAGAAAAGATATCTGGTTGTCAACCAAACAATAATAAATCATACACTGAAGCCTATCAGAAGCATACTGATTGTGGATATGGTTATAAAATAGTTTGTTGTTATAATAATGAATACAGCAAGCCAATACAAATTTACAGAGGTGAAAAGGCTGTGTACAAATTCATGGAAGCTATGCTGGAGGAAGTCAAATATTGCAAAAGTATTATGAAAAAGGAATTTAACAAACCACTGAGGATGACAAAAGATGATGAGAAGAAATTCCAAAAAGCCAAAGAATGTCACATTTGTGATAAGAAATATACTGGCATAGACATCAAAGTCAGAGATCATTGTCATATTACTGGCCAGTATAGAGGATCAGCTCATCAAGAATGTAATCTGAAACTGAGACTAAACCCAGAAAAAATAAAAATACCAGTCATTTTCCACAATCTGAGAGGTTATGACAGCCATTTCATAATGCAAGAGATTGGAGCCATTGTTAAGAAACACACATACAAAAACAAGAAAGGTGAGGATAAACAAATGAATATTAATGCTATACCCAACAATATGGAAAAATATATGGCCTTCATGCTTGGTAATCATCTTACCTTCATTGATAGTTTCCAATTCATGAGCTCCAGTTTGGATAGACTAGTCAATAATCTACCAAAAGAAGCCTTGAAATACACCTCCAAAGTGTTTAAAGGTAATGATCTTAATTTAATGGCCAGAAAAGGGGTCTACCCTTATGACCATATGGACAGTTTTGATAAATTCAATGAGAAGCTGCCATCAAAAGAAGATTTTTACAGTCTGTTATATGATGAACACATCAGTGATGAGGACTATACACATGCTCAGACAGTATGGGAAACATTCTCTTTGAAAAATATGGGTGAGTACCATGACCTATACCTTAAATCTGACATTCTTCTATTGGCTGATGTCTTTGAAAACTTCAGGAAAACATGTCTTGAATACTATAAATTAGACCCATGTCACTATTTCACATCTCCAGGTCTATCTTGGGATGCAATGCTTAAAATGACAAACATAAAATTAGAATTGATGACAGACATTGATATGTTTCAATTCATTGAAAAGGGCCTGCGAGGTGGTATATCATACATAGCCAACAGATATGGTAAAGCAAATAATAAATACATGAAAGATTACAATGAGAAGGCGCCCTCAAAGTATATTATGTATCTAGATGCTAACAATCTTTATGGTTGGGCTATGTCACAATACCTTCCAACAGGTGGATTCAAATGGTTGTCAGAAAAACAAATAAGCAATTTAGACCTGACAAACTATAAAGAAGATGGTAAAAAGGGATTGATACTTGAAGTTGACCTGGAATACCCCCAAGAGCTGCATGATTTGCATAATGACTATCCACTTGGACCTGAAAAGATTAAAGTGACTAAAGACATGTTATCAGATTACTGCAAAAACATAGCTAACAAATTCAATATATCAACTGGTTTAGTTCATAAATTAATACCAACATTAAGCAACAAAGAGAAGTATGTACTACACTACAGAAACCTCCAATTATACTGTGATCTGGGTTTGAAAATAACTAAAATCCATAGAGTGTTAAAGTTCAACCAATCCCCATGGTTGAGACAATATATTGATTACAACACTCAGAAAAGAACAAATGCTAAAAATGCTTTTGAGAAAGACTTTTTCAAACTTATGAATAACAGTGTATTTGGAAAAACAATGGAGAATCTAAGAAAGAGAGTAGATATTAGATTAGTCACAAATGAAAAGAAATTGTTAAAACTGACTTCTAAACCAACTTATGTGAGCAGTAAGATATTCAATGAAAATCTGGTTGCTGTGCACAAGATTAAAGAAACACTCACTTTGAACCGGCCGGCATATGTGGGAATGTGTATTCTTGATCTTAGCAAGACATTGATGTATGAATTTCACTATAATTATGTTAAACAAAAGTATGGTAACAAAGCAAAGTTACTATTCACTGATACAGACAGCTTGACATATGAAATTGAAGCTGAAGATGTCTACTTAGACTTCTGGAAAGACAAAAACAAATTCGACAATAGTGACTACCCAGAAAATTCACCATTTTATGATAAAACCAATAAAAAAGTGATTGGTAAATTTAAAGATGAAGCGGCAGGAGTTCCCATATGTGAATTCATCGGCCT
>JAEMWC010000937.1:250000-252500 GCA_016490735.1 Pachyseris speciosa
CTGCCTACTGATGGGTCGGTACATACTGGCAAAGTCGAGAGCCTTTGAAAGCAACTTCTCATTGATTGAAGGATAGAAGTCACATACGTCGAAACATATGAATGAGAGTGACTCTTTATTCTGTAAGCTGTTGAACCATGATAAGACGCTGGAAGTGTTCTTCCACTGGTTGATTTGCGTGCTGCGGATGATGGCGGTGTTTATTTCATCAAGGATATGCTTGCTAACTTTGCCGATTTCAGACTTGGAAGGGTTGATAAGGCGGCACGTCGGGTGGTCTTTGAATGCGGGTTTGTGATCTTTCAAGGTGATAAATGCATCTTTCTTTGCTAGCTTTTCAATTCGGTCATCTAATTTGAGTCGTTTAGCTATGCTGGCTGACTGCGCGTCTAATTTTTCAGCAACACAATCACTTGATTTCTTGTAGGTTTTCGTTACATTTTCTTTTATCAACTTGTTGTATGACGCTGGATTCATTGTATAATAATTGGTGGTTTTATCTGCTGGGATTAAGAGGCTGTCCGGTCTCTTGATTTTATACTTGATGTCGCTGTTCATTTGATGTGGACATAATTATATAGGAGAAACGGGTGATGTCCTGAGAAATAGAGTGACAGTTCATAAACAGCAAATTAGAGACCCGCACACACGTATGCTAGGAGTCAGCAAGCATATTGATGAATGTGCTGCGGGATTGACACCTCAGTTCACTATCTTTCCGTTTTATAAGATTCTCAGCCCCTCAGAAGGCATGAGAAAGAACAAAGAGAGGTTTTTTATTTTGAAGTATAAACCCGTTCTTAATGATTTAAAATTACGCTAATTGCTCGCGCGCGCTTAGAATTACAATAGCCATTATAATTGTAATTACAATTACATCTGTGACGCATTAAGTCAATAAACACACTTTGCTATGCCTGAAGAGCCGCAACAGCGGTGAAACGCGTAGCGCAAAAGCAAAGTAACAGAAGACTTTGGGTTTTCATTGTTTTTAGTATCATCATTCGACACAGAAGTTTACAGTTTCTTTATATATATATATATATATATATATATATATATATATATATATATATATATATATACAATTTATTATTAGAAAACCATTATCGGTTTGGCAATCATGCTTGTTTTTGGGTGGGGGTGTGCGGCCAGCTTCCTGAAACCCTCATCCTATTTCAGACCAAACTCTGCGATTTCCTCTACCCTATTGTTTAGACCTGACCAAAAATTCGATACCCTATTTCAGACCTAATTCACGTACACGGTTGGCGTAAACAAAATTGAAAGACAAAAAAGAAGGACATTTGCTCATGATCTTATCGCCTAAAGATGAAAAAGTAGCTTCTTCTGAAAAAACACCCAATTCAAGACTAGAGTGCACAAACCATACCCTATTTCAGACCAAAACGGCTAAAAACCATAAAGTGAAAATAATAAGCAAAGGACCGCCAACGATAATGCTGTAAAACGTAGGATCTAGAAGAGATCTAATCAGCCATAAAATAAATCGGAATATACAATCATGTCTTTTAAATCTGCTACACCATGCCGACGAGTCCCAATGAGGACGAAACAGCTGTCCATGGTTGCAGCCCTACTTTATCTGGTCTCGGTCATGTTGGTGTCTCGCAAAGTCAACTTTTTACGTGGTATCAGCCGTGCTTGTCATGTAAAAACCATACCCTTTGGGGCCGCACATACCTATATAGCCAATAAAAGGGAGTACCCCCCCCCCCCCCCACCACCACCACCACCCCGTCCTTGGGTGGTCGCGTCCGGAAGTTTCGACTGCAGGTAACTCGATCACATACCTCGAGTCACGCATCACGGTGTTAATTATGTCACGCAAAACCTGTTTGTCCTTTGCGTCACAATACAACACTGCAGTTGTCAGTTTTTTTCCTCTTCAAAAAAATTTCTTTTATTAGCGTAAGTTTACTAAAGCCATGCTTTTGACAGGATGTTTTGGTTTTTTATCATCAAATTTTTTCCTGGAAATTCTGGATACAGCGGGCGCTTTCCATTCAACCAAAATTTTCGAGATTTCCGGTTCAAAATCGAATGGAACGGGCAAAGTTCCGGGAAAAGTTTCCGAAAATTTAGGAATACGTTTTGAGTGCACCCTCTATACCGGAATTTCCAGAATTACCGAAATTTTCGTGTTCCACTCCCGATAGATGTCGGTTTTAGTCTCCCAACCGGGCGTGAGCTCACGTGGACAAGCAGAAAAACCAATAAAGCCTGGTTTTCATATGTCGGGAAAATCCCAGACGGTCGGGGATTTCACTATTTCCCGACCGTCCCAGATTTATGCCGAGATAACGAAAACCGCAGAAATCTGGGACGCATCGGCAAAAATAGAAACCTTCCCGATTTTCCCGATTTGTCCCCGACCATTCCAGACGATCGGGGATGTCTACGATCTCCAGTTTTCATTAATCGGCATAATCTGGGATAGTCGGGAAACAATAGGGACCTTCAGATACGACGACGGCGA
>JAEMWC010000937.1:257500-337666 GCA_016490735.1 Pachyseris speciosa
GTGCATATGTTCCACATATACCTCAGGATCACCCTTGATAATAGGGTTTCTTAAGTATATTGATTCCTAATACGAATTATTTTTGCATTTTTTGTTGTCAATATGCCGACAGGAAAGGCAGGTCCTGGTAAGGGCTACTGGGATTCAAAAACGAAAATTGGGGTTAACTGCATGCTTTTTTCAGGTATGCTCAAGCTTCAATTATTAGAAAAAAATGCAACATATTGTCACATAAACCTTTATTGGATATTTTTTGTTACCTTAATTATAATATCTTTGAAAAATGTGTGGTTATACCCCAAAGTTCTTCCTGAATTCCAATTTTACTTGTGAAGATCTCCTTTTTGCATATATTTGTCAAACCTTTCAAAACTAACTCTGTATTACATGATTGTGTATTAGGGGCATCATCCTTAACATATATATCTGTATAGCAGTGTTATTGTTGTTACAGTAAGCTTTTATTGTGCTGTTCTGTAAATGTTTTTTTATGTGGACCAGCTTATTTGTGTCAGTGGTGTTTATGCTACATATGGCAAATCTATGTTCTTGCCAGTCAAAACAATTTTTTGATCTCAGGTAGTCAGTATACATGTATAACTTGTGTCTGGCTAAAAGTGAAGGGTCTCTTAAATATCTGCAATCACACAAGAGATCATTAAGTCAAATATAATAATTATATTTGTATATAGAGGTTGGAGTGGGATATCAAAGTAAGAGACACCCTTTGTCTCTGAGTACTGTTAATTTTCATGTGGAAATACTGTTTGATAAAATTTTCTCAGTGTGAAAACAATTAATGGTAATTTTAATGAATTCCAAGTATTTTTTTAATTTTGTTTATAGTTTGTGGATTTTGCTGTTGCTTTTGAGTGATATTGTGCCAGTTCTTTGAAGCTATGCATTCCAATACCAATGGTAACTTTTCACAGCAAAGCACACTATAAGGCTTTTGTGTTGGCTGGGTAGCTCAGCAGTAAGAGCATTTGCACAACTGTTGCAAAGGTTATCGGTTAAAATCTCATTCAAGCCATTAATTTTGTCATCACTGTGTTCTTGTTTTTGAGCCATTTGCATTGTTATGACTTCAATTGCTAAAATAACTTAACTTATTGCCCTCCCTCTTACACTAAGGACATAAATATTTTATTGAGCAAAAAATGGTTGTATAGGTAATTATCAAACCCCTTTGACATGGGAAATGCAACAATTCGAGAAAAATTGATAAGCAGCTGAGTTAGACAGTGGCATGCTATTATATTATATTTTGAAATCTTGAGAATGTGGAGCTGTTGACCAGCCGGGGAAAACAGGAACAGGAACAACTGGGGCCAACACAACGAGCAAACTTTATTCAGGCTGTCGGCCATACTTTCTACACACACAGACACACACTCGTCCCCATGCGTAACACTGCTGACCAATTACTGCAGCCCCACCAACATCCCCCTTTTTTTTCAAAAAAAAACAAACAAACAAAACAAAACAAAACAAAACTATTAACGCCTAATATGTTTCGGAACGAAACAAAAATTAATAGTAAATTCGTAACCGGAACAAGCAACGTTAGTTAACAATCAGAGCATGAACAACAACATTTTCCCACAGCATTTTCGAGCATTAACTGTTCACTGTTAAAGGTCCAGCCTCTGCGGTGGGCGGATCGGTCGACCATGACGAGACTTTTGCATTGGACTTTCAACTGGTGAAGGTGTGGCTCCAACCGAACGCTCAGTGGTCGGCACTGCTTCGACTAATGTAGGTGGGGCAATCACAGGACTGTCTGAATGGGGCACTTCTTGCAGTTCGACAGCGGGCACGGCCTGTTGTTTGAGAGGTTGCTGATTACATGAACGCGGAGCCTCAGCAGGTCTTAAATGGGTTCTATTCCGTCGAACCAATCCGTCGGGCGTTTTAATGAGGTACGAGCGCGGCGTCACCTCATTTAAGACCTCTCCAAAGTTCCACCTTTCACCCCGGTGATGATCATTGGGTTTGCTATGAACGAATTGCCCAAGAACCAGTGGCGCTAGCTCCTTACTCGCAGTTTTGTCATAGTAAGATTTTGCTTTAGCTCTTCTGTCAAGATGCTCCTCGCGCACCACTGTCACTGGTGGCACAGACTGGCGTAACAATGATTCAGACACGGGCAGACTTGACTTTGTTCGACGACAGAGAAACCTCTGTGCTGGGGAGAAGGTCATACCCTGAGGCGGTGTATTTCTGTGTTCTAAGAGACCAGTAGGCAGGTCAGACTTTTTCAGCATCTTTTTCGCTTCTTTTACAGCGGATTCTGCTTTACCGGTGGCTCTTGCGTAATACGGTGATCGGGTGATCAACTGAAAATCATAGGCTTTGGCAAAATTCGCAAACTCTTGAGATACGTATTGGGGCCCATTGTCTGACAGAAACTTATCCGGCACACCATAGCGGGCAAAGTGTGTGTGCCGCAGTAATGTCCTCATTTAGCAAGTCAACTTCAAACCAGTCACTGTAGTGGTCAACAGTAACAGCATACCACCGTCCTCCGTGCTTGAACAGGTCTTGTGAGATGAACTTCCAAGGGCCATGAGGAATTTCATGAGACAACATCGGTTCTTTCGGCAGTGATGAACCATAGCTGGCACACACAGAGCAGTTGGCACTTTCTTGGAGAATTGCTGCTCGCATTCCAGGCCAATACATCACTTCTCGGGCGCGACGCACCATACTTTCACCACCCTGGTGGCCTTGGTGAAGTTTTCTCACCATAGTAGACTGTAATTGCAGGGGAATGACGACCTTATGGGACTTGTACAAAACACCATGATATACTGCTAGCTCATCCCGGCAAGGGTAATAATGACGGAGCGCTGTTGGAACATGTGATTTGTCTGGCGGCCAACCATGAGCCACAAACTGACAAAGGGCAGACAGCGTATGGTCACCTTGTGTTGCCACTCTGATCTCCTCTAAGGTACTTGGTTGCATTTCGGGGCAATCTAGCTCCAGCGACTCGAGCTCTGCTCTGAACAGCTCTTGACTATCTGCTGAGTAACACTGAAACACTTCCTCGTGGGTGCCAGAGGATGCAGGCTGTGTCAAAGGAGCTCTTGACAAAGTATCTGCCAAGTACATGTACTTGCCCTTCTTGTACACCACCGTGAACTTGAATGGTTGAAGCTGAAGAATCATGCGCTGCAAGCGCTTGGGGGCACTACTCAATGGTTTCTTGAAGATGGTTTCAAGCGGTTGGTGGTCTGAATGGACTACAACATCTTGTTTGCCATACAGGTACTGGTAGAACTTAGTGCATGCTACTTTGATGGCCAAACACTCTTTTTCAATAGGAGCATAGTTTATTTCAGTGGCTGACAATGAGGAGCTGGTGAAAGCCACAGGTTGTCCCTCTTGTAACAATGCTCCTCCCAAGCCTGTGTCACTGGCATCTACTTGTAACACACATGGTTTGTTCACATCAAAGAACTTCAACGTCGCTGCATTTGCGACTACACGTTTGGCCTCTTTGAAAGCTTGGTCATGTTGCGAGGACCACAACCAGACTGCGTTGACGTGCGTTAGCTCCGTCAGTGGCTTCACAATTTCAGCAAGATTCGGTGTGAACCGTGACAAATAGTTGCACATACCCAGGAAACGCTGAACCCCCTTAACATCTTGAGGTGGGTTCATGTCAACAGTGGCTTGGACACGATCAGGATGTGGAGAAATCCCATTGCCGCTGAGGAGATGTCCCATCCAGGTAACTTGCTTGACTTTGAACTGAAATTTCTTAGGGTTTACTTTAAGGCTTACTTCTTGGCAGCGCAACATTAAGTTCCATAAGTTCATGTCATGATTCTTTTCTGCCTCTTCGACAGTTTCTCCACTTCCAAATACTAAGATGTCATCTGCCTTGTTAACAACACCTTTCAAGCCCTCCAGCGCTTCGTGTTGCCTTCGTTGATACTCTTCTGGCCCCAAACTTACACCAAACGGCATACGCAACCAACGGTATCTTCCTATTGGGGTATGCATGGTGGTTAAAAATGAAGAACTCTCATCCAGCACAATGTTAGTGAATCCTTTGTACACATCCACACAGGAAAAAATTTTGGCGTTGCTCAACTTTGGCAGTAACTCATCAACAGTTGGAATAGGGTACTTTGGGACCTCAATGGCTTTATTTATGGTTTGACTGGGGTCGATGCAAACCCGTAGGCTACCATCAGGTTTCTCTCTGTAGACACTATTAGAGATCCACGCAGTGGGCTCAGTGACTTTCTTCCTTGGTCCCATGACCATTAGTATTCAACTTTCCTTGTAGAGTTTCATCTACTAAACCAGCAATGAACCTGTCACGACAAGCTTGATCCTCAAAGTCCCCATATTCACAATACTTGGCTCGCTCTACCACTCGACATTCCCAGGCACTGATTGATTCTCCTTCAGCTTGAAACATACGACCCATTTTCGTTCGCTCAGCTTGAACACTCACACTGCCACCAAATCTGCTAATGAGAGCCTGAAGAACTCTCACTGGGTTACTATTATCCGTGGCAGATAAACCAAGGGTCATGTTGCTTGGGTTTATTAGTCTCTTCATCCTCGGCGGAAGCGTAGCGCGAAGTGTAGACATACACAAATCCGAATTTTTCCACTGAGCCACTCCGGCTTCGCTGCCAGAGTCATATTTGCAGCCAGCTTTCGGTACGAACCATCCATCACCGTACAGTAATCAATGTAGTCTAAAATAAAACAGTCTAGAGCTTCCCGATCGTCCAAACCTTCTTGCATCTGAGGGACCGGAAAACCGACCGGTGTGCCCGCCATTATAACAGCAAACACGACGAAATTGGAAAGAACCAACTTGACAACAAAATGGCGGGAACTTATCGAACGATTGCAATCACAGTTCGATGTCATGCAGTCGACACAGGACAACTAAAACTCACAGTAAACTTGAGGCGAAGATTCGTCTTCTTCTGACACCATGTTGACCAGCCGGGGAAAACAGGAACAGGAACAACTGGGGCCAACACAACGAGCAAACTTTATTCAGGCTGTCGGCCATACTTTCTACACACACAGACACACACTCGTCCCCATGCGTAACACTGCTGACCAATTACTGCAGCCCCACCAACAGAGCATGGTCTTAACGTTCCAGTGCTTTATTTATGAAATGCAGTCACACTTGGAGTTTTCCACAGTCTACAAACCCTTTGAATTGTCCTTTTGTGGAATCCTGACATCTAAGTACTGAAGGTTTGTACAGTGTGCCTGTGTGAAGGGCTCATATATGCCAATTCTGTGCTCTTTGCTGATTACTTTTAATGTACCTGTATGTAATAGTTTCCCCAGAGAGGAGAAGCATCATTTAAGCAGTGGCCGTATCTTTCTCTAAAAGCCATCACCACTTTTTTCAGTTAATTTTCTTTTGCATAATCTGGTACTTTATAGTTTCAGATACACCACAGCATTTGCAAGGACCAAAGAAAGGTTCACAGAAGGTAATCATATCAAGTTTATTGGACAAGTGAGGAGTATTATTTGATTTATTCTCTGCAAAAATAGATATTTACTACATGAGTTCATTAAACAGTTAGTGGACAGAATTGATATTAAGGGTTGTAATGTCATCATTGAAGAGCACAAATTCACTTTTTATGATAAATTATAGCTACCTTGATTCACAACTTGGTGCATGAGAAAGCTATGGTAGTAGCCCATTAAATTTTCCTCTTTGTGAAACAATGAGAAATATCAATAACTCTTCCAGGAAATTTTCTCCAAAAATTCCATGTGAGTCACAGCAGTAGGCCTCAAATTGCTATGTTGCTATTTTGACCAAATGTTTTAGTTAACTGAGAGATGTCAATATTAAAATTATTTGAACAGTATTTAGGAGCCTAATGTAGTTATGCTTATTTACAGAAATGTACATCATGTCAGGCTTTCAATCCAAATGCCAGCAAATGCTGTAGAAGCTGTGGAACACAGTTGCAAATAAAGACGTTTGACTGGGAGGAACTCAAAAGCAAAAAGAAAACTCATCCCACTCAGCAAAGGAAAATATTGGAAACAAGGGTAATTTTGCTACTTAAAATTTATCTAGTGTAGCCTATTATCAAATTACCATTAATAGCAATCTGAGTCATAATAATGAACACACAGTGGCAATTTCTAGATGTGCCTTGGTTGTATTATACTAATACATATTATATTATTTCTCCAGGCAAATATTCTCAACTACCAACATGGGTGGCATGTCATCATTTTGTCATACAAAAGACATGGCAAAGGCCACTCCCTTTATTCTTATGGTACACCAGGAGTGGGTGTCAGTTTTGTTGGTGAGACAAGGAAAAAAGCTTCGAAGGAGGGACGCCTTGTTATGGGGCTTTTTGAAAGGTTTGCCAAAATTAAGAATCAAAATTACTTAATATCACATTCCTTTTATCATTTAAAAATTCGCTTAACAAATTATAAAACTTTTAAAATAAATTGTTATTGGTGACAATAATTATAAATAAAAAATATGTTTTAAAAGATTTTGACATATATTAATCCCTATCGTGACTTTCAATGAAATTCAATGTTGTTGTTAAGCAATATGCTTTTTTGTTAAAATGGACTGATCAGTGGCTTCCCCTGGGTAAGGATAGGCTACAGAGGTCTTCCTAAACTCATAAGATTCTGGGTCCAATGCAGCAAACTAGTAAGGAACTTTAGCATTTAGACCACATGGGACCTTTCCACTGAGACTAGACATCAAATAGACTGTTTGTTTTTTCTAAAATGAAGTTATTCAAGTGGCAAAGTGCATTCTATTGAAGGTTACATCTGGCAGTGAATTCCCCTAATGTCAACAAAGGAATTTTCTTTGCTTTGGTAACAGACCAGTGAGTCAGCCAACACAGTGCTGAGTTTTTAACCTTAAGCCTGTTATTGCCAGCAATAGCTTTCTGTTGCCTTGACAAAACAAAACCTGCATCAGTCATGTTTGTAGCTCATGCTTATCAGTCATGTAATGTAACATTAAACATTTCTTTGTGACTCTTAAAAAATGGTCACACACCATGATAAGGTCAAAAGAAATGTCCTTGAATTATGTTTTACTTCATTTGTGACACATTATGTTTGCCCGTACAAATTTACAGTAGGTAGCAATAATATTATTGTCTCCTAGTGATTGTCCTGGGATAACCAAATGGGATTTTATTGTGTAAGGATGTTCTAAGATCTGGAATGTGATTTCATGTCACTGAAAGTGTCAAAACATTACCTGCATTTAATTTCCCACTGCCTCCCTAACGAGAGGGCATAAGAGCATTGCATACTCAGGGCAACTTACCATTTTTCCTTTTAATTTTAGATCATGAGTCGGTTACAGCTTGTAAGACCAAGCAACAAGCAGCATTTGCAAACACTGCTGAAGAAGGCACCATGGATGATGGCGATTTTGTTGACAATGTAACAGAAGATCCTACTATGATAACTGATGCTGTTCATACTGATATTAGTGACAGTCACGTTAATGCAAAGGGTGATGAAGGAAAGGAAGGGCAAGGTGGGCAGAGCAAGCATGCTGGTGTGGTGATTGGCAGTGTTATTCAAGGTGTTGGTGTTGCAGTTGACAATGTTGGGCAAGGTGGACAGTATATTGGTGCTGGTGTGGTGGGTGGCAGTGGTAGACAAGGTTGGCAGAACATTGGAGCTGGTGTGGTGGTTGGCAGTGGTAGAGAAGGTGGGAACAGCAAAGGTGTTGGTCTGGCAGTAGACAGTGGTGGGCAAGGTGGGCAGAACATTGCTGCTGGTGTGGTGGGTGGCACTGGTGGACAAGGTGGGAACAGCAAAGGTGTTGTTGTGGCAGTTAACAGTGGTGACCATGGTCAAGGTGGGCAGAATCTTGGTGCTGGTGTGGTGGGTGGCAGTGGTTGGACAAGGTGGGAACAGCAAAGGTGTTGGTGTGGCAGTTAACAGTGGTGACCATGGTCAAGGTGGGAAGAATCTTGGTGCTGGTGTGGTGGTTGGCATTGCTACACCATGTGGGCAGAGCAATGGTGCTGGTGTGACAGCTTGCAATGGTGGGCAAATTGCTCAGAGTGTGTGTTATAATGCGGTGGTTCGCAGTGGCAATGGGTCGCACGTGGGCCAGAACGCAGGTGACGGTACAGTTCTTGGGACTGACAGTGGGCAACAAGTTGGGAGGAATAGGGGTGTTGGTGCATGTGTTGATAGTAGTGGGCAAGCTCGACGGAGTGTTGTTGCAGGTGTGCTGGGTGGTAATGACAGCGTTGATCAAGGTGGCAGTGGTGGGCAAGGTGGATGGAAGAGAGGTGTTGGTGTGGTGGCTAGCAATGGCAGTTGTGAGCAAGGTGGGCAGATCACTGGTAGCAGTGGAGTTGTAGGTAGAGGAAATGGTGGCTATGTTGAAAAGAGAGCAGTTAAAAGAGATGCCAATGGTGCAGCTGTTGGTGATGGTAGATGCGGGAGAGTTGCGTATGTTCATGATGATAAAATTCTGGCTGTGGGAGAGGCGCACCCCAACAGAAAAATTCTCCATGGTCATACGATTCAAGCCGGCTACACCTGTGTTCTAATAAATTTTGTGGCATCCATGGACGTCGCAGCGCCATTGATTTTGGGCGATGCAGACGAAAACTCTACTTTACGTAGAGGCATGTTTTTTGTGCTCCCTAACAATAAGCTTTTTACTTGTGAAAGCTACGTGGCAGGCGAAAAAGTTGTTCTCCGCCAGTACCTTTCTTAAAGTACAATCATCATCTATCATCGATAACGGCACTGAGAAAGCGGCATAACGACGCTCGTGCGATTGAGATGATTGAACTTCTTTTCCATTAGTTGCAAGACATGTGACGTAAAGTAGCTATGGTGCACTTTTAGGTGTTGTATTGACCTGTTAGTTTTTTTCTTTCTTTTTCCACTTTCTAATGACGGCAACTGTTAGGATACCCTCTGTATAGTTTTGTAATAACGTGGTTCCAGCATTTTGACATTTGTAGTTGTATATAGTTTTACTTCTGTAGGAAAGTGTTGAGAACCATGTATGGAACGTTTACGTAAGTGCTCAATTTTGAACAGGTTCTCCCACGGTATTACATGTCATAAGATATATGGGTTATTGGCCAAGGGTGAGGTCAATATGGCGGGATATTGGCCGAGTTCTTTTTCTTGCGTGTTTGTGGACCGAGACGAAGTCGAGGTCCATAAACACGCCAAAAAAAAGAAAAAACCGAACGAGGCCAATATCCCACCATCTTGACCGAACAAGCTTGGTCAATAAAGGATTTATGATATGACTCAAAGGACGCTACAAAAGACAGTAAAACGCGGGATGAACGGGCTATCCCGTGCAGTCAAGATGGCTCCATGTTGACCTCGCGGGTAGCCAATCACAGCAGGAGAATGGATTCATCTTGACTGCGGAAAGAGCCAGTCATATAATAAGGCCGATTATTACACTGTTACCTTAAAGAGTGTGCACAAACTGTGACGACTAATTCGGAAACACGAAATGTTCATGAGAAGATTGTTGTTACGTTATCAGTAGGAGTTATTCATTTAAGTCCTGTTTCGGTATGTCACTAATAACGCAAGCAACAAGTACGAGAACGGCAACAAGAACATCACAAAACAATAGGTTTAATGAGCAAAAACAATCGCTCTGTACATGCGTTTTACATTTTGGTACATTTCTTTGCCGTCCTCTGCAAAACAAAAAAGAGAAGTAACCAAGTTTTATGTTTTCTCCAGAACGTGAGCCCATGACGGTAAATTTGTTTTTCTTTGTCTTGACTTTGACGCCGTTCGTAGTAATTTAACTCTTGGCGATCTCGCCAATATTTTTCAAGTTAGACAAATTTGAATGATCACGAAAGAATTACAAAAAGGTACAAAGGAAGAAGTTAGATTTTGAAATAGCAGTTTCGTTGCCGTTATCGTCGTCGTTGCTTTAGCTCCATAATACTTACGTTATTAACAGCTCGTTGCTCCCAAAATGATACGTTCAAAAGGAAACCAAAATGAAAGCCCTTTCCCTGTACGGTAAGTTCTTTAACCAGTGCGTGCATTAAAAGGTAGTGAATTATAATTAGATTAGTGTTTTTGTTAAGGCTACAGTATTATGAAACTGCATAATTGTGACGCTGTTGTTGTATGCACATAGTATGCAGAGCATATGACTCATTCTGCTCTACGATTACGAACCTCCTATCCTTACACGCCTACTTGAAGCCACCAGCACAAAAATGGCAGTCGATCTTGCCAACATCTTCATGAGTACTGTGGAAGTAGAAGTCCGCAGAAACGCTATATACAGACTACATATTTTTACTCTCGACTTTAAACAGAATAAATAATGACGTTATTGAACATTCAAACAATCGCTACACCATGATAAAAGTTACGGTCACCAGAGAATGTTATTAATAAGGGCGAAAGATCAAAACGACTGCTTCAGTTCTTGACGTGCGTAGAAACTTCAAGCCTATTGAAACTTTTCAAGCAGGCACTTTGACTCGTACCACCCACCCGTCCGGTAGCTACGTTAAAAAAGGCTTTACCTAAAAATAGAATTTCAGAGAATATTTGAAACTCACACCTACTTGGGAGAGTTCATCCAGAAAATCTTGTTCAGAGGACCCTCTCCGAAGGAAATTTTCCAGACAGGAACCTAGCCCTTCAACAAAAACGGAATGAAGACAAACGAATCTTGCCTATTGTTATACAATTTATACCATCAGTGCCTAAACGTCAAAAACATTCTCTTGAAAAACAGGCATATGATGGAAAATGCAACATCTGCCCCTCCTGAGATGGTCGAAGACGGCGAACTGGACACTTTCCCCATTTTGATCCCAATATATAAACTGCTCCCAACGCTTTTGAAGCCATATAATTTAATTTTACCCAGATGCTCGAAGACGGCCAGATGAACACGTACTTTTCCAATTTTGATCCTAATATATGACCCGCTCAGATTCGCTCGAGGGCAGGACACATTTCCCTTTTTGACTCATATAACCCGCTCCCAACTGTTTTGAGGTCATATCATAATTTCATTTCTACTAAGATGCTCGAAAAACACCAAATAGACACTTTCCCCTTTTTGATCCCAATATAGACTGAACCCGCTCCAAACGCTTTTGAGGCCACATAATTTCATACGATACGATAATCTTTATTTAAACACGATCAATTCATCAGATACACTCGAAAACGGCCAAGATGACACTTTTCCCATTTGGATCCCAACGTAACCTGCTCCCAACGCTTTTGAGATCAGTATAAACTCATTGTTACCGAGATCGGCTTCAAAACCGGTTAAATGGACACATTTCCCATTTAACCCGCTCCTAACGCTTTACAGGCCATATAATTTCGTTTTCTTGAGATGCTCGAAGACGGCCAAATCGACACTTTTTCCATTTCCATCCCAATATAACCCGCTCCCAATTCTTTTGAGGCCATATTATTAGCATTTTTACCGAGATGCTCGAAGTTGGCCAAATGGACACTTTTCCAATTTTGATCCCAATCTAACCAGCTCCCAACACTTTTGAGGCCATATAATTTCATTTTTAATGAGATGCTAGAAGACGACCAAATGGACACTTTTTCCATTGTGATCCCAATATATAAACCCACTACCGAGATGCTCGAAGACGACCAAATGAACACTTTTCCAATTTTTATCCAAATATTACCCGCTCTCAACGCTTTTGAGACCATATAATTTCATTTTTCTGAGATGCTCGAAGGCGGCCAATTGGACACTATTTCCGTTTTGATCCCAATATAACCCGCTCCCAACGCTTTTGAGGCCATATAATTTTATTTTTACCGAGATGTTCGAAGACCGCCAAATGGACACGAAAAACATTGTTGTCCCAATAGATAAACCCGCTACCGAGATGCTCGAAGACTGCCAAATTGATCACTTTTTTCCATTTGCATGCCAATATAACCCGCTCTCAACGCTTTTGAGGCCATATAATTTCATTGGTAGCGAGACGCTCGAAAATGGCTAAATGCGCACTCTTCCCATTTTGATCCCAATATAACCTACTCCCAACGCTTTTGAAACTATATAAATTCGAAAACGGCTAAAAGGACACGTTTCCCATTTTGACCAATATAACCCGCTCCCAACGCTTTTGAGGCCATATAATTTTATTTTTACCGAGATGCTCGAAGACCGCCAAATAGACATTTTTCTCGTTTTGACCAATGTGACTCGCTCCCAACGCTTTTGAGGCCATATAATTATAATTTTACCGGGATGCTCGAAAACCGCCACATGGACACTTTTCTCGTTTTGATCCCAATATAACCCGCTCCCAACGCTTTTGAGGCCATACTATTTTCATTTTTACCGAGATGCTCTAAGACCGGCAAAGGACACGTTTCCCATTTTGACTAATATAACCCGCTACCATGAAAGCTTTTCAGGCCATATAATTTCATTTTTATGAGATGTTCGAAGGCGGCCAATTAGACACTTTTCCCATTTTGATTCCAATAAAACCCGCTCCCAACGCTTTTGAGGCCATATAATTTTATTTTTACCGAGATACTCGAAGATGGCAAAATGGACACTTTTCTCGTTTTGATCCCTATATAACCCGCTCCCAACGCTTTTGAGGCCATATAATTTTAATTTTACCGGGAACCTCGAAGACGGCCAAATGGCCACTCTTCCCATTTTGGTCCCAATATAACCTGCTCCCAACGCTTTTGAGGCCATATAATTTTAATTTCACCGTGATGCTCGAAAACCACCAAATAGACACTTTTCCCATTTTGATTCCAATATAACCCGCTCCCAACGCTTTTGAGGCCATATAATTTTATTTTTACCGAGATGCTCGAAGACGGCCAAATGGACACTTCTCATTTTGATCCCAATATAACCCGCACCCAGCACTTTTGAGGCCATACAATTTTACTTTTACCTAGATGCTCGAAGACTGCGAAATGGACACTTTTCCTATTTTGATCCTAATATAACCCGCTCCCAACGCTTTTGAGGCAATATAATTTTACTTTTACCTAGATGCTCGAAGATGGCCAAATGGACACTTCTCATTTTGATCCCAATATAACCCGCTCCCAACACTTTTGAGGCCCTATAATTTTGCTTTTACCTACATGCTCGAAGACTGCCAAATGGACAGTTTTCCCATTTTGATCCCAATCCAACCCGCTCCCAACGCTTTTGAAGCCATATAATTTTACTTTTACCTAGATGCTTGAAGACCGCCAAATGGACACTTCTTATTTTGATCCCAATATGAAGCCCGCTCCTAATGCTTTTGAGACCATAATTTTAATGCCGTTCAGTGTGTTGACTGCCAAATGGACACCTTAATTTCCCACTTTGATATATTAACCGCTAGCAACGCTTTTGAGGCTACATAATGTCATTTTAACTGAGATGGTCGAAAGATGTAATGGGTCGTCGCATGCAGTTGTGTACTCTACTTAAGCATCCCGTGCAAGCCTTAATGCATTTTTTTTTCTTTCTTCTAGAACCTGTCTGTTGCGTTCACAACTGAGGGGACGGAATGTCTAACCGGACAAATATTTTATTCGCGTTTACAGTCGTCACATTTAGTAACCATCGATTGCTCGGATAGTTGATATTGGCGAAAGAATAACGAAAAAGTTAATAACCACAGCTGTATATTTTTTGTTTACACGTCTTTGCATACCATGGGACTATTTCCCAGATTTATCGCCGCCTTCTCCTTCTGCTGTTTTGGCGGTATGTTGTTGGGGACAGACCAATCAGTTCAACCACTTCACACATACATTTGCAACAGTTTAGGGCAATATTTATTGTAGACGTGTATGTTCATTCCACAGAATACTCTCCGTTAGCTGTTTATATCGCTATACCTCAAAGACAATAAATAAGACATACACTGCTCAACAAAATATAGAGCGGACCAAATTCCATCGTTATGCCTTTATCATGCTCAATTTGGCATTTCTCTGAAGGTTATAGAACGTTTTCACATGACGTCACAGCGGCCCTGTCGGTGTTCCAAACTACCGTAAACCTCTGGGAATTCAACTGTTTTTATGCAAATTCGTTTTTTGCTTCAGTAAACCAGTACGGCTGGTATAGTCACGTGAATGAAAACGCTCTATTATAGATCGATCAGGTAGGTTTTCGTTCTTCTCCCAAAATATTTCTACACGACTACACCAACGCATGATCAAATAGGCGGCCTTACCGGGCAATGTCACGATTCATTTTTACAACAACGAAAACGACTATAAATTTTTGAACTTTTCCATTCGTAAGTTCTAAGAAACAGCCTCTTGTGCACAAAAATAACAGGGCCGTTTATACGAGAGAAAATAAGCCGCGGCTTACACTGGCCGCGAACTCCCCATATAAATGGTACAAAATCTACGTTCACGGCTTTCTCAAGCTGCGGCTTATCCTGGCCTAGGAGTTTTTACTCGTATAAATGGTTCCTTTCGCGTCTTATGTAAGCCGCGGCCAGAGTAAGCCGCGGCTTATTTTCTCTCGTATAAACGGCCCTAATGTCTCTGTTGACACGTTTAATTAGTTAAACGCACGTGGTCACACTTTCGAATGACACTGACATTAAATAATTTAATGCTGTTTAATGTCGTGGAGTAACATTTAATGGCCACCAAACTTTCCATCCAAAACTATTTCACTTTTCTTGAATATAATAAACAATGTTTTACTGGGTGGGCTAACACGTTCAACATCTATCTCCCGATACTGAATTGTCTACCTCGGAACTTTGGTGGGCAGTGATGTAAATGCACTCGATTAACACTTACAATGGGAACGAGAAACGAGACTCTTTCTTAAGATTAATGGAGTGCAAAGATTCACATGATTTCCATATATTCATTCTCAAGTATTCATCATTCACGGTTATATTAGGAACCAACAAAATGACCATCTCTCAGTTGGCTTGTTAGCTCAGATGGCAGAGCATTGCACCGGTATTGTCCTGGGTTCGAATCCCGTACAAGCCTGAATTTTTTTCAGGCTTTATTTTCACTACGGCTTAAGTAGTGTTCATAACTGCGATGATCATTCACATATTAATTCGTTAATCCGCAGGTCAAATATATGATTTTCATATATTCATTCTTACAAGTTCCATATTGTTCTGTTTAAATGGCTGCGGTCGAACATCCTTAAAAATATATAGAGACTATATTACCATATGTGTTACTATCTAATCCAAGGGTTGCCTGAACGGTCTCAATAAAGTTTTCCACGTTAGCGCTCTTGCCAAGGATGACAGCCGCGCCGTTTTGACCATGTTGGTGGCTGTCGATAAGGACAACCTTTTCATTTCGCATACCTATAAACAACACAGTCTTTTCATTTGCAATAAATAGCGCGAAACGTATTGACTGGTCGTTAGAAAGTTGGAGGAGATGATAGCTAAGGGTGGAAGGTGGATGTGGGTCACACACTCTGACCGGCAACGTTTGGCCAATAGAAACATTTAAACGGTCACCAGCCACCATAGCTGCTTCCGCAGCGGAAAGATAACGCTGAGGTAGACTAGCACGCGATCTGTCATACAGTGCATTGCCAACCTTGATGCATCCACACACCAGAGTAACCCAAACAGGGGACAGTGCTGCAGATGGGTGTAGGTCGCAATTCACTTGATGAACCCCCTGAGCGATCAACAAGGCGATGATGCTGCACGCGTTGCTTCCGTTTCTACCTTGGAATGTAGACTGACTGACATCGTTCGGAAAATCCCAAATACAAACCGTATTATGGGTGTGTTGACGGAGGGGAACAGTAATTTTAGTTGATGGAGGATCAGCTTCATCACCACCAACACTATAAACGTCGGCACCGTCATCCTCTTCATCGTTAACACTGTCGACATCCTCTATATCCTCATCGAGCTCACACTCGTCAACATCGTCTTCAAGGTCGGTAGAGATGTTAACATTATCACCCCCCTGAGAAACTCTCTGAAAGCTGTTCTCGATAGAACAACAAGCCTTTCTTGAGGAAGGCAATCTTCCCATCAATTATGAGGGGATCAGCACTATCCGAGCAGGCATATTTGACGGTCTGGTGTATTGCCTGACAAAAAGGAAAAACAAAACAACAAAAACCGAAATAAATCAACACTGCATGGATTCATGGATGGTTTCAATGAGGTTCCACCGTAAAGATAATTTCATAGCGTACAAATTGACGAGTTATCCCATAAAGGCAGTATTGGCTGAAGTTTTTAAAGTGACCATTACTAAGTTAAGAAAAACTATGAATGGACGGAATCAGTAAAGTTGTATTGTATTGTATTATATTTTATTGTATTGTCTTGTATTGTATTGTATTGTATTGTATTGTATTGTATTGTTATAACTCCTCCCAAAGGAATGTAATTGCTTTTTGCCTATCTACGGTTTCTGTAGCTTCTATCTCTCTCTCTGTCCAATTTCGACAACTTTCTTTAACATTAATGTTAATCGGTTAGCGCCTGTGGAATATCAGACACTCATTATGCCACGCCCAAGAGATAGCGGTCATTGATTCGTCTCCTAGATTGGTGTAACAAAAAGAATTTAAGAAAATATAACAGCACTATTTTTTATTGCTTTTAAATAAATCAGCCTTTAAAAAAGATCCTACCGTTTGTTCTTGGATTTCAGCGCCATCTGCTGAAACAATCTGTTCAAGTTCTTCCAGTTGTTGAGGTTCAGCTAAAATAGCCAAAATCATTTTTTTCAACAACTATTCAAATGAAAAATAACAAATGCAATTCAGAAGTAAAAGGTATGCCTAACATCCTACCAAACTGTTATCTGCTTGGACAGTGGCAAGGGTACGTCTACACAAACGTCTATAGCTGTAAATATAAATTCCAGTATACGCACAAGAAACTCTCTTTAACTGGTAATGAGTGCTTTGTACTTGCCCCTGGGCTTGGTTTTCCTGGTTTACCACTAAATTTAAGATGTATTTTTAATAAGGGAAAGGGTATGGCAGTGGTTGTTGTTCAGTTTAAAGAAAATAAACGTGGCAAGGTTCACTCGTACCTGTAACTTTGGCAATGAGAATAGAACATTCGAGGCATTATCACATGAGAATTCGTTTTTCTCATGAATCTGCTATGTTTGGTTTTTGAAATACAATTTGTTACACTGACCTTGAAGCTTGACAGATTTCTTTTTTTCCTCCAGGGTCTCAATTGCTTGTTGGAGCGCAGGAACGCGAAGGTCCGTATAAAACTTTAACAAATTGGCCATTTCTTTCTTCACCAACTCTACCTCCTCCATCCATCTGTCATGGATTTGAAAAGCATCAACAATCTTGCTCTTCACTCGTATGGGGATCTCTGTAACAAAAATTATTCATTCTAATTGATGAATAACTTCCCAATTAAAGATTCCATCTCACTTAATTAAACTGAAAAGGAACGATTCACACTTCCTTGTTCAACCCTTATTTAGTGCTAAATCACTCTAACTTGCATAATATTTCAACAAATGGCAAATAATAGAAATGAGGCAAAATCGAATAACAAGCCAATTACCGCCACTTTGTTCCATATCATCTGGGAAGTTTCCTTCAGTCACATCTTCCAGTGACAATGGATCCTTGCCACTGCTTAACATGACAGAATTGTACTTTTCAAGTAATGACTGGAGTTTAGACTTCTCAGACGACATCCTCGTACGCAGGCGTGAACGTTGCTGTGATGCATCTATAGGAGTTGACACCATAATTATCATAAGTAATGCGTGAATACACCTGTAGATTCAAAATGCGAAGAAGCTATGTCCATTTCCCAGTGACACCAATTTCACCTTTTTCACTAAAGATAACAACATAAAGAGAAACGATTATTGAGGGTTTAAAGATGGGTTTAACCTTGCAATGTCTTAAAACCAAGGGACAACAGTTATGGCCTAAGTAAGAACATTTAACAAGCCTGATGCCGTTGGTTAACTTGAAAACATCTTCCCCTGCAGTTCAAAACTTAATTACCATCATAAATTTCATAGCATTTAAAGGAAGCATAATAAATATGACAAGAGAGAAATAATCAGTACTAAAAATCAACATAACTAACTTTGTACCTGACTGTTTGTTGATGGCTGTTGCTGTGCGGATAATAGAAAAGGAGAGCATTTCCATCTGATACTTGAGCTTGTCACTGTCTGAGATGTTCTGCCTGGAATTACTCATCAACTGCTCCTCTATCAACAAATGAGGTCATGCAAATGTACATGTACATCAATTTACTATATTATACTAATTAAGGAGAACAGAATATTATTTTAGTATTCCAATAAGGTTGCCTGATAATGCCATTAGTGAATATTATGAAATACATCATATGTCTACTAAAACAAGGGCATATTGTAAACTGAAAGTCATTATATTAAGATCTGGCTGGTCAACCATACATACACCTACTATCCACTGATTTTGCTGAATTTATATTATATACATTGTTACAAGTCATTGTGGTATTGTCACACAGGCTTGTAGCTTCAAAGATGTGTTTACTGTATTTAAACAAACCTTTTGCATGTTGAATGATTTCCTCTTTCCACAAACTTATGCTGACATCTTTTCTATCCAAATTGCACTCTGCCAATACAGTATCACAATCCTTGTAGGAAGATGCACACAATTTTACTGCCTATTAAGAATAATATGAATAAATTAGTTGGCTCTACTCAAAAGGAAGGTAAAGCAACTATAATGACATTAATGAATAAGACCTTTACCCTTGAAAATCTCTTCACCAGATTAACAACCATTGAACTAATCTTCCTCTTGTTCCAGGAAATAGCATGCTCTGTGATCAGTTCATCACGGCCTAGTAATAATGTACGTGTACATGCAAACAAAAGAAACATACAGACATTACCTACATATAGGTACTATAAGGTTAATGATGTCAATATATATTTTTTTTAATATAATAACAAAGCTGTTATGGCCTGGATATGTTGCAGGTAAAAATTAATTTCAGATAAAAATCTTGTAACTGAAATTGAAAATCAATTTCCATTGTCTCCTAGCCCTAATTATGAGACAAAGATAATTGAGATTCAACCTAGGCTAAAAAATTTTTACCTGCAAAAGATACATGGACTTTAAAACACATTGTAACTTGGCTAAGTTAGAAGAGAAAACTGATAATTTTATTGTAACAGTTATTGAAAAAAATCTACATGCATTGAACATGTATGGAATTCAAGAGTCAGAATGATGTACAACAAGGATATACATGTTTGCACTTTCAACAAATCTTGAGTCCTTTGAGTGATTAGCAAAAGACAACATAGCAGCTGGTCTAGGAGGAATTTGACCTGCCCCTTCTAACAGGGAGGTCAAAAAAGCCATCATAAATAGTAAACATGAGGTTAAAAAAGTCTCTTCCAAACTATGTAAGGTTGAAATAGAACAAGAATGATAATCACCCTCAGGAAGCATATACTTTGTTGTATTCCCACAGCGTGACATATGGGCATTTATTTGCTCCACTTCTTCTCCAGTTGCGCAAGCACTGCCTTCTTGCCAGCGACCACCCCACAGAACCTTTGATTGAAATGAAAATTTGTTCCATGACAAGTAAAAAAGATTACATTGTACTATACAACACCTCATATAATCAGCATTTTCTAGACCGTGCCAGTCAAATTATATGTATTTTGTTGAAAATAATATTACATGAAAAGCATACCTATGCAGAGAGACTTTAAGATGAAGAGTGCACACTTAAAATAACATTCCTGTTATATACCGCTGGACATATTGTATCGCACCCACAGTTATTGTTTGTTGCAGTTGTAGTCTCAACCAATCATAATAAACCACGCCGGTGAACTTAAGATCCAACATGGCGTGCATGTGATGAATACATAACATGGTGTCGAAGTAGTGGGATTTCGAACCACAAAGACAACACAAACCGGATAAACATGGCGGAAGGATACGCTAATTCATCGTACAACTGGCCGAACATGAATTGGGCAGCCACAGATTTGAGCAAAGAATGGGAGAGGTTTTATCAACACTGTGAATTTACCTTCGGCGGGCCTCTCAGCAAATGCACCGAGAAGGAGAAAATATGCAACCTCATAAGCTTTGTTGGCGATAAAGGCCGAGAAATTTATTTGACTTTCGACTGGCAAACTGTTCAAGTAGGGACGGGAGACACTGCGCAAAATGTCAGCGAAAAAGAGATACTCGAAAGAGTCGCCGGTAAATTCAAAACACACGTAGAAGCCAAGAAGAATCCAATCATGGCGGCGGTCAAGTTCGATCGAAGACGTCAGTTACCAGGGGAAACTTTCGATAGCTTTGTCACTGATCTGAAACTTTTGGCCCGGGGTCTGGACATAACGGAGACTGAGAAATTAATTCGGAACGCCATAGCCTGCAAATCGTTAGATGAGCGAGTACGTCAACGCTGCCTCGAGAAGAGCAAAAACCTTAGCCTTGATTCAGCCATTGATATAGGCCGAATGTTCGAAGCAACCAAGGATGGCATGCAAGTTATGGCCGGAGAAGACCCTAGAGTGGCGGTCAATACAGTAACATCAAAACCTGGCCCACCCAAAAGGCGCATAAATCAAAAGAAATACAAACAGCCACCAGAGGCAAGTGACCAGCAAGACAAATGTGGAAAGTGTGGTTATCGTGCCCACAAGCCACAAGAGAAATGTCCAGCCAAGAATGAACCCTGCAACAAATGTAACAAATTAGGGCACTTCGCCCAAGTGTGCAGAAGTCAAAAGAACCGAGTTAACTCACTCAACGAGGAGGTCTACCCCAGTGATGATGAGGAAGACGCCGATGTACACCTACTACACATAGCTAGCCTAGCAATAAACGGCGTTACTAGCAAATCACACTGCTGCGATGAAGATGAATGGTGGGAGACTTTGGAAGTGGGCAACAGTACCCTACGATGTCAGCTGGACACTGGCGCGCATGCTAATGTCATTAACATCACACAACTTCAACAAGTAGCACCAAATGCCCAGATCAAGAAAACCAAGCAGATCCTAGTGTCATTTAGTCAGCACCGAATGGCACCAAGAGGTTACACCACCCTCCTAGTAAGATTCAAGGACCGAGAGTCATGGGTGAAGTTCTATGTCATTGACAGCAAGCAAAACCCCATACTCTCGGGCAAGGCCTGTCAAGCCCTTAACCTGGTGCAGCGAGTACACCAGCTAGACACAGACCTCAAGGAGCTCTTAGACCGACACCCTGATCTAGAGAATGCATCTGGAGCTATGCCTGGAACATACTCCATTAAAATTGACCCCACTGCTAAGCCAGTAGTACATGGCCCCCGAAGACAACCAGCTGCACTCCTTCCTAAGATCGTGGATAAGCTCAAAGAAATGGAAAAGGAAGGACACCTAGCCAAAGTGATGCAACCAACGGATTGGGTGAACTCCATGGTTGTCTCAAGCCGAGGAGAAAAGATCAGGATTTGCCTAGACCCGGCGGACCTGAACAAGGCGGTAAAACGTGAACATTACCCGATAACTACGGTAGAAGAAATTGTAGCCAAGATACCTGATGCTACAGTCTTTACAGTCCTTGATGCCAAGAGCGGGTATCTTCAAATGAAGCTAGACTATGAGTCCAGCCTTCTGACAACAATGAACACTCCGATTGGAAGGTACAGATGGTTAAAACTTCCTTTTGGTATTAAATCAGCCCCGGAAATGTACCAAAGAGCCATGGATGAAATGCTAGAAGGAATAGACCATGCATACGCGATAATGGATGACATACTCGTTGCTGGGCGTGACATCTCACACCATGATTCAGTACTAGAGAAAGTACTCTACCGTGCCAAGAGTTACAACCTGAAGCTCAACTTTGACAAAGTTAGAGTTCGAAAACAACAGGTGCCGTACGTGGGTCACATCATATCCGCCGAAGGGCTCAAACCCGACCCTGAAAAAGTACGAGCCATGAAGGAGATGCCTCCCCCAACAACAAAGGAAGATGTACGGCGGTTCCTGGGTTCTATACAGTACCTGGCTAAGTTCCTACCTATGCTAGCAGAGGTTGAAACTCCACTAAGGGAGCTCACAAAGAAAGATGTTCTCTTCCACTGGGACGCGCCCCAAGCTGAGGCATTCCAACGGCTCAAAGATCTATGTTGCACAGCGCCAGTACTTGCATACTACGATGTTAAGAAAGAAACAACCATACAATGTGACGCTAGCAAAAATGCAGTCGGTGCGGTCCTGTTGCAAGAGGGAAGACCAGTAGCTTATGCTTCTCGCAAACTTCGTAAATCAGAGCTCAACTGGGCGCCCATAGAGAAAGAAATGTTGGCGATTGTGTTCAGTGCACACAAGTTCAGAGAATACATCCTGGGGAAAGCCACACTGGTACAAACTGACCATCAGCCACTTGAAACGATACTGCGCAAACCTATGTCAGTGGCACCGTTGCGCTTGCAAGCGATGATCCTCAAAGTGAGTGGATTTGACCTCAAAGTTGAGTACCTTCCTGGAAAAAAACAGATCCTAGCTGACACTCTCAACAGAGCAAGCCTGGACGAAGTGCCAGCCGAAGAAGATGAGCTGCAAGTGAACATGGTAGAAAGAATTTCCATCTCCGAAGCAAAGTATGCTGAACTCCAGCAAAACACCGCCAATGAACTTCACGCGCTCTACACCATGATCCAAGTGGGGTGGCCAGAAACAAAACAACAAGTCCCACACAGCATCCGGCAGTATTGGGACACACGTGATGAGCTAGCAGTTCTAGATGGTGTCATTTACCGCGGCATGAGGATCGTAATACCCCCATCCATGAGACCAGCCATGCTCACAGTCATACATGGAACACACCTCGGAATTGTAAAGTGTAAGCAAAGAGCAAGAGAAGCTCTTTACTGGCCTGGAATGAGTGCTCAGATTGAAGAAAAAGTCAAGGATTGTACCATTTGCCATGACTATGCTCCGGCGCAACAGAAAGAGCCACTGATACCAAGCCCCATCTCTGACCTTCCGTGGGCAATGGCTGCATCAGACATATTCACCTTTGAGAGCGAACAGTTTCTAGTCCTTGTTGACTACTATTCCAAGTACATTGAGGTCACTAAACTGAAAGACTTAACGTCCCAGGAAACGATCCAAGCTTTAGAAGAGCATTTTGGGCGGCACGGAATCCCAGCAAAGCTCATAACAGACTGCGGTGTCCAGTATACAAGCAGGGAGTTCACAGACTTTGCTAATAGCTATAACTTTGAACATGTCCTGGTGAGCCCCAAGCACCCCCAAGCAAACGGGGAAGCAGAAGCTGCAGTCAAAACAGTGAAGTCCCTGTGGAGGAAAAACGAGAACAAGAACAAAGCGCTTCTAGACTACAGAGCCACCCCCATCCCAGAAATCGGCTTGTCTCCATCTCAGCTCTGCATGGGCCGCAGGCTAAGGACCACCTTACCAATGGCAACTGGTCTACTGAAACCTGAGACATACAACGCCCAAGAAATAAAGAGAAGCTTTCAGAAAGTTAAGGACAAGCAGAAGTACCATTATGACCGCCGCGGTACCAGAGAATTGCCTCCACTCAAACCGGGTGATCATGTGAGAGTGAAGCCGGAACATGGATCAAAGGAGTGGAAAGCAGCAACCGTTGTACAAAGCCATGCTTCTCCACGTTCGTATGTGGTAGATACAGGCAGCCGTAGAATCAGACGTAACAGGGTGGCCTTGAGAGCCGATCGTCCAGAATCACATGCAGGTTATCAGCGGCGCCATGCAAGCACACTCCAGCAGCCAGACCCAGAACAGGAGTCCGGCACCCCGGACACTGATACAGTACCACAGCCCCCTTCTGGGGAAACGCCGATGAGAAATCCAGTACAAGTTTTTGGGGATGGTCAAGAACCTACAATCACTGAAGGGAGCACAAGGAAAGGTCCAGCAGCTGTCCCCGAGAGATCTGAAGTCAGAGGTCCAGCCCCGTATGAAACGCGCAGCGGCAGACAAGTCAGAAAGCCAGTCAAACTAGATTTATAGCAAGTCAAGAGACTACTCATGGCATTGAGAACAATAGGCTTTATTGTCTTAAAGAATCTTCATGACTTTGTTGTGTTAAAAAAAAAAAAAAAAAAAGGAGGGGGATGTTATATACCGCTGGACATATTGTATCGCACCCACAGTTATTGTTTGTTGCAGTTGTAGTCTCAACCAATCATAATAAACCACGCCGGTGAACTTAAGATCCAACATGGCGTGCATGTGATGAATACATAACAATTCCAATCCTTTGAAGACTACAGTGTTAAGCTCAACTGGATGGACAATTCAATTGATTTGGGCACTGCTGTATATAAATTCAGTAATTGCATATTGGGTATGCATAGCTTAGGCATGGTGCAGAGTTAATTACAATTCTCCACCCATTGGTTAACTTGTTTAAACAAACCCGATCAGTAGGAGCACCTGTTAAAAAAACCTCTTGTTGTGGTATCCGATTTACTGATAACTGCCTGCAGCCATAAAAAAAGGGTTCAATTTCATTTATTAACTTACTTGGCAAGACCACTTGTGGGCCTTGGCATGCATCACCGAGAGTGTTGGCTTCATGTCTGTAGTCTCACGGCCACCTATTTTGGATGCCCACTTCCAATATTTACACACAATGTCTTCCCAAAAGTAGTGAACACCAGCAGGAAGCATTTTTTGGGAATGGATGAAGTGAGCATAACCATAGATTTCCCCTTGGTACATGTTTACTGCCCACTGGGCCAGCCCATGACGGCAACCCGCTATTTCTAGCCCAGTCTCGTCAAGCTTCCCGCTTTTCCTTGCAGTATTTCTTGCAGCTCTCCAGTGGGAGTCTCCACGCATGTTATCTTCTACATTCTATGAAATAATATTTTCAAAACAAAAAAAAAATTGAATACATCAATCGCATTTGCCTCTTTTCAACATGGTTGTGAATAATATGGAATTACATTATTAACAAATAAAGTTTTCATAGGACTACCACAAAACCCTACCTTTGAGCGTGTTGTCTTAGCATACACTTCTTTGATGTGTTGATCTACATCATATTTAGTGGCAATAAAAGTACTGCCATAGTAGCATGGTCTTTTTTGTCTGTAAATATGATCACCAAATCAAGTTTTAATAATAACAACAATAGTTGTGGTTCCACTAGAGGTTTTACCAACGGAATGTGGTAATTTACCGGTGCATGGGAAGTCACAGTTTTGTGTCTAACCTCATTTCCCACACTGGATCATAAAAAAGAACAACGGATTTTCCCATGACAGTCACGGAGCCAAGTGGTTTATCTCTGGTTTATCTAATCACACAAGCAGTTATCCAATTGGAGAGCAACAAAGATTTACAACAGGAAAGCGCAAAATAGGTCCAAAAAATGTGCCACATCGATTGGCAAGTAGTATTAAATACATGTACAAGGAAGACCAACATTCACTCCAAACTTGCAGAAAGAAATGAAAAAGTGAAAAGAAAAGAAGCATGGCCTACTTCTGAGCATCACTGTGAGTACATTTTATTATGTTATCCTTTTGAATCAGTAGTAGTGAGACTTTGTAACTCTTTGTTTTTCTTATCTTGTGGCACAGACACCTTACATCAAATGAGGATGAAAAGGACTTGTCACTGCTCTATGGCTATTTAGATTTTCAAAGAAATCAGAGAGAGCAAGAAAGCTACCCAACCTTTCAAATACTGCAGGGTCAAATGTTGACCTCAGGTTATTATTTTAAATGTAACCGTAAAAGATAACCTGACTGGAACCCAAGGTAATCCCAACCCAAGCTGACTAACCCTTGGGAATCCTTGGGCAGAGGATAAGTGTAACCACAACTAATAACAACTTAAATTGGTTTAGAGAAACTGTAAACAACTCATTTTTTTTTTCTGTTGCTCACTGCTAAATGTTAAATCACTATTATGAGTTAAGTACCATAAGTAAGGCTGGTACACTGCATGACAAATAGAAATTTTACTACCGTAGTTCAATCCAAAGATTAAGTCATGTGTCTATGCCAATAATCATGACTTACATTCCTGAAGATTGATAACGATAGAGTTTCATGTTGCCATCAACGTGGCAAGAATGCTGGTCCAATGCACATGCTGGACATTCCATCCAAGACAAGCCTTGGGAGACCTCCATCTCATACATACAAAACTTCCACTCCTTAAATGAACGGCTGAAGGTTGAGGCAGTGATTGTTGTTGCCTAGGTATGTAAAGATAAAACAACATACATACAATAAAAACCCGCAAATTAGAACCTAGATTTTTCCTAGTTAGCCTAAACAGGTTCTTACGGTATTTAAATGGTGCATACCAGGAAATTTGACTAAACAGGTTCTTAAATACATGTAGGTTCTTATTTTCTTAAGACAAAAGTGACTCATTTTCAGTAGGTGCTTAAATAAATCAAGCATAAATTATCTCCAAAATGACAGTATATGCACTAATACAATGAAATGTAACAAATGACTCTATTTGATAAAATAAGAACCTACTTTGAATTTCTAGCCTAAACTGGTTCTTGTGTAAAGGGGGTCTAAATCAAAAAATGTAGCCTGACAGGTTCTTAAATTCTTATATGCAGGTTTTTACTGTAGAATTAACTAGATGACATTGAGAACAATTTTAATTAAGTTTGGTTTTGATTATGGTATCTGGGTTTAAAGCAGCACTTCCTGGATATCTGAGTTATGAAAAAGATGCATGTTTTGTGGAAGTGGCAAAATGTTAAAATCTTAAAAAAATTGACAGGGATTCTGTAATCTCATATATACTAATGAAGACTTAAGGTTAGTAAAAAGCACTTACCCTTCCTTTTGATTTGGAAAAATCACCTAAAGCTTTTAAAAATGCCACCTCGGATGTCCCTGGTAATCTCTTTTGGAGAAAATCCCACTGTCTAAACAGATCTTGTGCAAAGAAGTAGCTGCAATCTTTTGGACTTCCTGGCCAGTATCCAGCAGCAATAACTCTCTCCAGGGAATATGGATTACACTTGTAGCCACAAGATCTGCACACAATATCGTAGTTGCTGAAGTCATAACGACCTGGTGAAGTGAATCAAAAAGTCTGCTATTTGAAACCACTGTTATGGAAAAGACCATAATATTAGTCATAGCACCATTTACACTGCAAAAGATCCTACAAAGTGATCTGTGTTTTGATTACCTAGAGTACACGCAAGTATTGAGTTAGACTTTGAAAGGTTTATCAAAACACACATTATATGTGTAAAATGTCCATTACCAGAAATAATTATTCAGGAGGTCCTCAAGCCAAAATGCTTGTCTATTCCAGCCAACATTGATTTAGATATAGCACGGGTCCACTATTTAGACAAAGCACTGAGCAATAATAGACTCTCAGGTAGACAAATCACCTAGTAATGTTATTATAACCACAATGATTTACCTGAAAAATCATATTTTGTAATATAATTTAGGCTAAGAAATTTATCAAACCTTTATGATTGACAACAATAATGCTCCCAGCTAAAGAGCAAAGTGTTAACATGTTTTTCTGCTGACACTGTGGACATAACTCTCCCACATGATTGTTTAAGAAGTGTTTCCCTACAATAAATAAAATATAATTATGTGTATGTTAACAACAGATGTCAAAAAAGGCAAGTCCGCTGTTGAAAAATAACCATACCCATGCCAACAAGTAAATACTGTACATTTAATGTACACTAAGGGGCTTTACCTAAATTATTTAGGAAAAGCCCCTTAGTGAAGCATTCATTACTTACAAAGAGAGATCCCAAACTGAAAGGTAAAATAGCTAATTTCTAATGGACTGTATAGAATTATTAGCCCTATATAAATGCTATTTATAGCATAACGTCATGTAATATGTAATAGTTTATTTAACCACGTAAAACACCAAGGAGCCGGGGGCTCGTTATAACGTGTACGTGAGCTAAAAATGCTACAGAAAGTATAAACAAAATAATAATAATAATAATAATAATAAAAATTCGTACACTATTTACAAAATAAAATTAATCAGTAAAATCTAAAAATGTTCTATAAATTATTAATTATCTATCAATATAAATATTCTGTAAATTTAATTTAAAAGTTACAAAAATCTATTGGCCCGTATTGGCCCGTAGGGCGCGCTTAAAAGAGGGGAGGTCTCTTGCCTCCCTTACCTTGACTGGGATGCCATTCCATAATCTAGCACAAATATATGAAAATGATTTATGTTGGTACTCTAAATTAAAAGGTGGCAACTTTAATCGAGTGCCACCATCGCGTAGATCATAGTTGACATTTAAAACGTTGAATCGTTCGCTGAGGTAGCTTGGGCCCTGCCCATTCATACATCTATACAGAAGCACTAGGGCTTGAAATTGTTTTCTTGACTGTAATGATTGTAAATGTGCTATATTTAGAAGATGGCTATATTCCGTTGATTTTGACAAACCTAAAATGGTTCTCAGTATATAATAATTTGTCTTCTAGCTTGTTATTCAGCCCATAAGAGATGCCCAGCAATAAAGGGCTACAGTACTCTAAATGTGGCAATATGTACGCCTTATATAACCTTATCATAATAGTCTGAGGGATGAACTTGCGCACCCTGCGCAAAGCGTATGTTTTAGCGCAAGCCCTTTTCAGCTGCTCTGATATGTGTGGCTTGAAAGACAACTTACTATCCAGGGTTACTCCCAGGATCTTTAGACTATCTGTTGTTTCATGGCCGCCATGTTGGAGGTACAAAACAAAAGAATGATTTTCCTTCAGGAAATAATTTTATTGTTGTGTAAATACTTTTTATTGTTTTGTACCTCCAACATGATGGCCATGAAAACCCTCTCTTGTTTTTTTTTGCCCTATGTGCCAACAGGCACGACGGCAATAAGTAAGCAAGCAAGTACAGTATAAAGTTAGTTAGTAATTATTGCTTTTTTATTATATTCTCATTGGGGTTAAGAGGTTAAACCATGTATGTGCAGGCAGAATTGTGAAGAAAGCAACCAGATGTAAACACATGGCTAGAAAAAATGACACAAAAATGGCTTGAATGGGATTTGAACCCATGACCTTTGCAACAATGTTGCAAATGCTCTACCCACTGAGCTATCAAGCCCCCACAAGTGCATTTTTTCTATGCTGTTTCTAATGCTCTCAAAAAAATATATATACTACAATAATACTACAATATAACAAGCTTGAAGATTTGCTTTAGCCTAACTTGGCCAAGTTAAAGAGTATGACAGGAGCATACACTGGAGGAAAAGATGTTGATGCTTAATTACTCGGGCTGCCCGCGTGTCTCGTGCGGCACCCGGGTCTAAGATTACCGACAGTTCTTCTTTTTCGTCGTCGAGTGTCATCCACAAAGTGCACTTCCGGCGTTTCTGCGCAAGTGCTAACTATTTTTAACAGAGTGATGCCTGTTGTCACGTATCGGAAAATGTCGATTCACCTTGTATCTTTTGAAGTCTGAGCAAACAATATGTTAAGAGAAGTGTCTATGCGAATGTTTACAAGTTCAATGGCGAGAAGAAAGCTTTTAACATGAGTAAACTTAACTCCAGATGGACTGCCGTGTTTCCTCGTGTCTGCTTCAGTAGACTGCGAGTAGTGTCTAATTTTGGCGATGGATTGTGGGGCTGGCGAAAGACACGTGCACGCGCGAAGTTGCGAGGAGACGCAACGCGAGGGGAGCGCCAAAAATTAGAGACTACAGACAAAGGGAGTTTGACCTTTCACGGCCGAGTGATTCGGAAGTATAAATCTCATATCAACAGCAAGAATGATATTTGTTGTCACGTATTGGAAAACGTTGATTCACCTTGTGTCTTTGAAGTCTGAACAACTAATATGTTAAGAGAAGTGTCTATACGAATGTTTGCAAGTTCAACAGCGAGAAGAAAGCTTCTAACATGACCAAAATTTAACTCCAGATGGACTGCCGTGTTCCCCGTATCCGCTCCATTGAGATGTACATTTTGTTGAATAACTCAAGTACGGGATATCACACACCCCTGAGACTTTGACAGGTTGTTAATTTACTATTTTCCCACAATATCTCAATTTCTGGACTTTAATTTTTGAATGATAAGCGATTAGTTTTTACAAATGTTGTACTAGTGTCACTTGAAACTGTCCAGAAACATTCCTTTCTTGTGTTTCAATTGACCCTGGATTGACGTATTTGTAAACAGTTTCACTCTGCTAATTAATTTTCTACTCACATTTCACCGAGACTCCATTCACATTTATGCGAAAAAATCCTACATCGTTCGATAAGCGTTTCCTTTCTCAAACAATTATCCATCGAAGCGAAAACAAGTGTGCTTAGTTTTTTTTGGAATCAATACACTATTTTTATCACCTTGCATAATGATAAACCTCTGTGGCCTAAAGGTCATTGTTCCTGCCTGTGACGCAGCTAAACCGGGTTCGATGTCTTTTAGTGGTATATATCACTAGTCTCCCTCGCAGCCGCTTTTTTGGGCTGTCACGCAACGCTCCCCCCTTCTTTTATACTATCAATCTTTATGGTCTGGCTTATATCTAAACAAGAGGCTACAATTAGCCTAAACTCAGGCTTGCAAACAGAAAAAATAAAGCCCGTGATATATTAGTCTCCCTCGCAGCCGCTTTTTTGGGCTGTCACGCAACTGTAGACAATTTGTATAAAAGGAAGGAACTAACAATAATTATGTTCTCATATTTTTTACAGATATACAGAGAAGACCAATTGCTGTGATAACACACAAAAAGGATGACAAGGCAGACAAGTTCAAGAGCAAGCTTTGTTGATCAATTCTGTGGTCTTGGAAACTGTAACAATGAATGTGAATATGCATATCATATATGAGAACATAATTATTGTTAGTTCCTTCCTTTTATACAAATTGTCTACAAAACAGTGTCCATCATCAGTCTTGTGGAGTATTACTTTATATGAAATTGTATTAATTTTTTTATTAACACAAATTATGATAGTCAAAAGTTAATACATGGTTGCATTCCATGTGATCATCACTGAACACTGATGATATGTACATAGAGATGAACTTAATACAAGAGTATTTCAGTAGAATGACAGTCAAGTATTTTGAATTTATCCATTGACCTTCCAGTGAAATTATGGTGTAATTTATTTTAGAACCCTTAATTTATAAATAGAAAAGCAACACTATCAATCTTTATGGTCTGGCTTATATCTAAACAAGAGGCTACAATTAGCCTAAACTCAGGCTTGCAAACAGAAAAAATAAAGCCCGTGATATATTAGTCTCCCTCGCAGCCGCTTTTTTGGGCTGTCACGCAACTGTAGACAATTTGTATAAAAGGAAGGAACTAACAATAATTATGTTCTCATATTTTTTACAGATATACAGAGAAGACCAATTGCTGTGATAACACACAAAAAGGATGACAAGGCAGACAAGTTCAAGAGCAAGCTTTGTTGATCAATTCTGTGGTCTTGGAAACTGTAACAATGAATGTGAATATGCATATCATCTGCAGTTTGAGAGAGTAATGTTGACACTGAGATTGCAGCTGAAGAACTCCCATTAGGCACTACCTGATTATTTTGCTGCAGCAGTAAAATTAATAGGCCTGAAAATCGTTAACTTTCTCATACAAATACCCAGACCTGCTCTAAGCACTGTGTCCTATGCTTCCTTAAGGTCATGTTTTGTAATTCACTCACCAAACAACATCAACAAATGTTCCTGTAAAGTAGTCAGGCACAATAAAGTTTGAAAAATACAAATAGTCTTTGCAATCTGTCTGGATTTATTTTTAATTTGTGCTTCTTTCTTTATTTTTGTACACAAGGGAGGAACTGCTACAGGTAGTGAGTCATTTGACATCCATTATTGCTGGTTATTGTCCAGCCAGTATAAAAGATTTGGGAAGGGAAGCTGGATAGGAGAGTGTGTATGACATTTAAACTGATTCTTTATCTCCCTTCCTTCAAACAATTCCAATCCACTCAAGGCAGTGCAATTAATTTGAAAAGTCTGTGCAACTAGTTGAAGCAGAAGATGGCTAGCTACATACTGTTGTTTGTACTGTACCTCTAAATGACAAATGTGTTGAGAACATGACTTTATTAGCAACTCATTTGTAGTCTTTTGAGACTGCCAAAATTCAACAATGCATCAAAAATGCATATTTTATTCCTCGATGTAATTTTCGGTTCACATGGATATGGCAGGAGCTTTCTTCCTGAACTGTGTAAACATCTTTTACAATAATAAATATTATTTGGCACATAAAAATACAGCTTCAAGAAGGGAAACTTTGAGAGCCGCAAGCTAGAAGACGGCTTTTTGTCAGCCGCCATTTTGTTTTCAATGTTCCAGTGGTTATCCTCATGAAAACGGAATTATGGAACATGTGCAGACAAAAAGCCCCTCTGCTTGTTATCACAGCAATTGGTCTTCTCTGTATATCTGTAAAAAATATGAGAACATAATTATTGTTAGTTCCTTCCTTTTATACAAATTGTCTACAAAACAGTGTCCATCATCAGTGTTGTGGAGAATTAGTTTATATGAAATTGTATTTTTATTAACAAATTCTGATAGTCAAAAGTTAATACATGGTTGCATTCCATCTGATCATCACTGAACACTAAAGGTGGGCCTACACGAGGGGACATGTTGCAGGAACATGTTGCTGCAACATGAAGCAGGGACAAAATCGCGTTAAGTACACACTGAGGGACATGTTGCAGGGATGTGTAGCAGCGACATGTAGCAGGGACCAAATCGCAGAGTTTGCACACTTGTGAAAAAGTTGCCGGGATATGTTTCAGGGACGTGTTGCAGGGACATATCCCTTCGTGTGCGTTGACACCTTTTTCACTCGTGCAACATGAATTTTGTGCAAAATGTGTCCCTGCAACATGTTGCACGGAGTTCAACTTGTTGAACTTCATGGGACATGTTGCGGCGACAAATTTTGCACAAAATTTATGTTGCACGAGAGAAAAAGTGTCAACACACACGAAGGGATATGTCCCTGCAACACGTCCCTGAAACATATCCCAGCAACTTTTTCACAAGTGTGCAAACTCTGCGATTTGGTCCCTGCTACATGTCCCTGCTACACGTCCCAGCTAGATAACCCCTAATGTGAACAGTTTATAAAAGTGTCGCTGCTACATTTTGCAGCAACATGTCCCTGCAACAAATCCCCTCGTGTGGGCCCACCTTAAAGATGAACTTAATACAAGATTATTTCAGTAGAATGACAGTCAAGTGTTTGAATTTATCCATTGACCTTCCAGTGAAATTATGGTGTAATTTATTTTAGAACCCTTAATTTATAAAAAGAAAAGCAACACTATCAATCTTTATGGTCTGGCTTGTATCTTAATTAAGCATCAACATCTTTTCCTCCAGTGTATGCTCATGTCATACTCTTTAACTTGGCCAAGTTAGGCTAAAGCAAATCTTCAAGCTTGTTATATTGTAGTATTATTGTACCTGCACAAACTCACCTAAGGGCTTAGATATGCAGGTACCAATAAATTTAATTTAAATGTTTGGGTACAACAGTTGTATATTTAGGGCTAGTATATCGGCTCACTTCTGAGCATTCCTGTAGATCAGAAAACTGTACAGGTCTGTACAGCATAAAAGAGTATTACTTTACCATAAATAAATAATCTTTAACACAAGCTCACATCAAGCTTACATCAGATTTATCCGAAAAGGCCATTTTTCGCCGTTCGCTGATCCAAAATATAAAATTTCCTCAGTTTTCAAAACTCCGTTAAAAATCAGCTGATGGAAAGACGTCTTTTACTGTCCCAAAGTTTTATGATAATATTCCGAGAAAACTTGCATAACTTTTTAACCATAAAACTTCGCTTCACAAGAGTTGCGAGTATTTTAGCGGGTACAAAACAGTAAACGAATGTAGAGTAATATGTACATCACACCGTACATACCGGGTACTCGTGAGCAACACGCTAGACGCCATGTTTTTCGACTGAAAACTTCGGCCTTTTGAACGACTAAAGTAAAGCGCGAACCATTTTTTGGCGTAAATAAACCACGTAGAGTCAAAATAAAGTAAATATGACATACACTCATGGTGTAAAAATTTTGGGAGACGATGAAAGAAGAAAGTTACAGTGAAGGTTTTTGCTTAGTTAGCACTTTAAGAGGAAAAAAGCATTGACGCCAAACAAGGCTAAAACAATACAAAAAATACGCGGAAATGAAAGCATAATCGAGTAAAATTGTAATAGTGATATTCGTATGTAGCTAATCACTGCTGAATCTCCCCGGCGCAAAGTAATAATCACGGGAGCGGAACTATTTTTTAAGTCTGGAATTCCATGTCACTGAAAAGAGAACGAAAAGCCAACGTTGACAATGGTAATTTGATTCTGGGGGCGGTCAAAAGTTTGAGCAAATTGCCATCGAAGTTGAAGCAAAATCAGGTCTAAGCAAAAACCTTTCGTCTAAACAGAGGCGTATATCTCACGATCGCTTTAAGATACAATATTGCCCTTCTAGGTAGGAAAAGTCTAATGTCTATACACTCACTTCTGTTGTTTGTCTTCTAGTATGAGCTTCGTGATGTGGAGTTATCCTTTGGTAAAATCCCTTGACTTGGCGCCTTTTTCCTTCCACAGCGGAACTTTGATCAATAAAATCTCGAGACCGAATTGAACCACAAATACCTTAACGGGTCACGGTGTTAGTGCTATATGTATACAAGACGTTCTCGTTCATTTCTTTCTATGGAATCCACTTGTAGGCGTAGATCCTCGGGTCGAAACAACAAAATGGCGGACGAAGTTGGTTATTCCATCGCATCTGACGCATGCGCAGACAAAATGCCCCTCTGTTCGGACGCAATCTCGTTCCCAGAGCCCACGTTTCTGGGATAATCCATTTCAGCTAATTTTTTGATTGGCTGAAAACTGAGCATGAGCAGAAGTTTTAAAGCTTAAAATGGCGGACCTAGAAGTCAGGGAAGGTATCGTCAAGTCATTATTCATCTTTGTAGATGCTGCAATTTAGAGGTTAAGAACAATCCAATTGACTTGTTTGGAGAAAAGCACAAAATGAAAGGCTTCTAAACCATTTGGAAGAAATCACGGTGCTATATACCTTCGACGGCGATGGATTTCCTAGGAAAATTCGTAGAAATTGTTATGGCCGTGAGAATCAATTTTCGGAATTTAGGAGTCTGTGTCTGAAGTCTCGGGAAAAGAAAGAAGGCCTCTGAGATTTAAGAGAGGAAAAAAAGCAACTGAAAGTCCATCGGTAGTGGATTCACGGGTGGTCAAACGCGGTAAACGGAATGATGTGAACCAACATGGATCATCAGCTCCTGCAGTTCAGAAAGATCCTTCAGATGACTAACTCCTATTTACCCCAAAGAAAAGGCTTGTGAAACCCTTCAGGAACAGCGACCAACAACTCTATCGAATTGGCTGCAGAGGGCTCCGATTGTTCAACAAAGTCAGAGTGTAGTAATTCTAGCAAAGCTGGTCTTCGTAATAATGAGGTTGGTTGGGTCGATCATGATCTCTAATGCACATGTCATCGGCTTTCCCGTGGGGTCGACCCCCGGGCTAACCAGGGGGATTGTAAAATCAGTCGAGCAAACTGAGGAATTTCCCCGGGGGGGTCGGGGAATCTGTCAAGACAAAGTCCCCTGGGTTAGGTGTCTCTCACCTGAAAATTCCGGTGACATCCTTTTCAAACTTGTGAATTCCCCCACCCCTAATCTTTGATCGTAGAACAATGTCAAGATTTTCCCCTACCCTCGGGCAAAGAATCCCGTCCATCTCTTTGTATTCCCCCACATATCTCCCTGGTAGGCCCGGGGGTCGACCCCATGGGGAAGCCGATGACATGTGCATAATCTGCCAGTCATTGTACAATCCGATCGTGTTTTTTATTGTAGTAATATTACAATTGAAAAAATCTAGTAAAGGTCATGCAATACCTCATTCTTGCCTGTTGTTATTTTATTTTGTTCTGTTCTCTTGCCATATCTTAAATGTTTTGATGTATTTATAATTTGTCTAGAATTTTGAATCTCTTGCTCTGTAAATCTTTTATTTATTTTACAATATACGTATTTCAGGGGCACCCAACGAGCAAAATCAGCCAAAAGCTATAGAAAGGTACTTTAAGTACCTTATGGTGTTTGCAGTATGTTTTAAGTGATGTTTTCAATAGCTAGAAGAATTTCACCTGTTCCGATTTTCTAGCTGAAATTTTAATTACCCGAAAATGTTAGGGAACAAAATCTTCCTTTGAGAAAATCCTAGCCGAAGTTAACTTTCTGGGGAACCATTTTTCTTTCCAAAAATGCTAGCTGAAGTTTTTGACTGCCCAAAACAGCAATAACGACCTTTCCGAAAAACTCAGGAGCTATGATTTCCACATTACGAATTTTTTAGGCCACGTTTTACTAATGAAAATCCGAGTACACTCTCTAATCGACACTGAAAACCTAAGGCGAACTACCCTCCACCGAACACATCTACCAAAACGTGTTGTTGGGTGCCCCTGGTATTGAACACTGCTCGCCCCTACTAGCCTTTGCTAACTGTGGGCAGTGCATATTTCTGTAATATTATTTCATAAATAAATTAAATAAACCAAACTAAAACTAAACTAATCTTAATATGTTGTTGTTTGGCAAATACCCATTTGTTGAGGGTATAAAATGCAGCAGCACAAAAATGATGGTGAGATGACTGAAGACATGTGACAAGGACACATGGCTTCTAAAACTCTTAAAGCGGTGCAATGATCATCATCCTCAAATTTCGTGTTAAATGAGGTAGCTAAGCATTATGGCAGGCAAAGTAACATTGCCCCTGAGTCAACTAGCCATGCACATGCATGTACAACATGTACCTCTGATTACATCAAAGAGATGATAAAGGTGGTCAGGGGGCAAAAGCCATTTGAACATCAACCAGAAAGGACTCTTAATAGTTTCTTGTCTATCTCGTAGAGGCTGTTAGATCAGCTTGATGCACTTCCTTTACACACATGGTCAACCTGACACAAGAACCAATTGGCGACAAATTTATTATTCCAACTGTTAAGACTCTGGTTGTGATGACGATTAGGATGGAAGTGATGATGAGGAAGAAGAGGACATTTTAGATGATGAGATGGATTAGTTTAGGTCAGGGGTATTCAGTGTATCCAGGCTAGAACAGTATTTAGGACCAAGCTAATATTACTACACTCCTTAGCTTTAAGTAAAACGTTTGAAGTGTTTTAACATGAACATGAACATGATTAGTTGGGGACCGTTACAATATTTCATATAAATTTGTTTGTATTTGTTGATAATTATTATTTTCACTACAGGGCAAACTTGGAAAGGTTGGGAAGAAAATTTGTTTCTTTATTTACAAGAATCTAACCTGTGTTAATATTTCCAAATTTATTTAGTATTTCTTGCAGGGTTCTTTTCTGTGTGACTTTGTCCCTCTATCGGGTTTTGGCTACATCATCAAACCTTTAACTCACAATAATAACATTGAGCAACGATAAGTTTAGCTCTTTCATGCATGCTATATGCTACTGGATAATATCAAAAAATGTTTCAGTGATCTCACAACAATATTTATAGGAACAATGTCTTCCACTTTTTCAAAAGATGTTAATTCTTGTAAGTGTTTCAAGACTGAATCAGTGAGAGAAATTGCAAAACCACTTGAGAGGACCACCCTGCCAACTGCGCTCCTACCTAGTTCCCCTTACAATATTTAAGCCGGTATAAAGGTCTCTTTTAATTTCTGCCTGAACATCAACTCTGAAGGAGGTCTCATCACCCATTGGATTGTTGGATATATCACCGAGCTGATCACTGGAAATAGTCTCCATAAAGTACAGGTCATCTACAGCTCTTACAAGCTGGCAATCATCACAAGTGCAGACAAGACTGAAAATCACAGCAAATGTATGCAGGCCCTACATAGTTTCTCATCACATCTGCCATGTTTTTTTTCTTGATTTTGATATGTCATATGAATTGAAGTAAATATCAGCCTTGGCTGCAAGACCTTTTCTACCAGGTCTACCCATTTCTTGGCAGTACTCCTCCATTGTGTAAGGAACTCCAATATGGACAATTTGTCGAATGTTATTCAGCTGGCCTGAACGTGGACCTTGAACAAAAAAGTTTTGATTCATGCCCCTCACATTCTATTGAGGTGTTAAACTATTAACCAGTGAGAGAAGTCAGGTAAATGACCTTCTTAGCCAACAAGATACAGTAATAGCTAAAAAAGTGAATACATTTTTCTTTCTATGTTAAGAAAATAATTTTAGTGCATCCAATCCCCCACCCCCAAAAAGAAAACTTAATTTATTATCATTTCTGAATGTCTATCTTGGTATAATGGAAGGAAACCGATGATTAAATATTTATAGTACCTAATGCAGCTTTCCCTCATTTAACTTTTTAAGTGGTCTTACTAAAACATACACAGTAACTATCAAAATATTTAAGAAGCGACCAAACGCAAAGCAGTAAGATTATGATTACTTCGTAAAAATATGGCAGAGGTCGAATACAACAAGTTTGAAGTTACTCTTTATTTTAAATTACAATATTGACCAATATTGTTGCCAAAGTATCAACATCGATCAGAAAAACAGCACGAGTATTTTTATACATACCACTGCAGAACTAAATGAGCCCCATCAATAACAATTGCTCGGACACTTTCTTGAAAATGCCTTTCCTTTAACATTTTAGCCACATTCCTGTAATCCACGAACACTTCTGGGTGCCCGAACAACTGCATTTTCGTGCATTTTTAGGTAAAGAAACCTTATTTTCTCCATCCTCTATCGCGACTCTTTGTATCACACAAACATTAAGAAAACGTTCCATTTTTTTAAATTTGGTCCTTCATGAACGCGTTTAACGGGGAAACCACGGTTACCACACAGCCAGTCTTTTTACTTATACGTACTAGTATGAAGTTCTCCTTTACGATCGCGAAGGAAATCAAACATTGGTAAATCAACACTGCTGAGACATCCTTTTTGTCCACACGGATTGCCTTTATGGCTTCAAGGTGCTCCTGTTTTAATTCCTGCTCTGGCTGTCCGAGTTTTCCCAAAGATATCCTAATAGCTTCGCGGAATATAGCTTCTGAGATTTGCGGTTCGGCAGTGATTTCCCAAATGAGTTCAAGCCTGCGCAGTTGAGCCGATGACAAGAATCCTGTCACGATGAAATTAGGGTGCGTTTCTTTGGGAGAATCCAAGATTGGATTTTTGATCCGAGATCATGCGGATTCGTTACCACCAAAGAAACAGAAAATCCGAAAATGGATTTTTTTCCATTAGCCGTGACAACCCCAGCATGCATAAAAAGTATGAAAATACAAGCAGGACGGATAATTTCGGTTCAATTTCACAAAAACCTCACCTTGGTAGTTCGCCACGGCCAAGCTGACAAAATGGCGAGAATATGACGGATTTCCACAAGACGACCGCTTGCCAAACGTACTACTTTTTGTATCCGTTCCCCAAAGAAACGCACAGATCATGAATCCTAAAAATCCGGATTTAGATTTGATCTAATGTATCCACTCGGAGGGGGGATTCTTTCGATTCATAATCCTTTTTCGGATTTTTAGTAAAGAAACGCAAAATCCGTTTTTGGATCAAGAATCCGGATTTGGATCTTCCCAAAGAAACGCACCCATAGTCTCCTACGACGAGACAAAGAACGTGGGCTCTGGGAACGAGATTGGTTCGGACGAAGCACTTTCAGCATGTCAATGCACGTGACCTAGAATTCTGGGACGTGGTCGTACGCTTTCCATCCGGTTATTTTTGGTCAATTCCGTCACTAGACTTTCCGGAAAGCCTATTGGTCAGGATGAAAAGTTTGTTGTTAAACTGTGCAATCAGGGCCCAATGACCGAAGCCACATATTTCCGGGTTTCCAGTATTTCACGGAAAACCCATTTTACTGCCGAACGGTAAGGATATACAATTTCTTTCTCGTTTCAAAATGGCAAATTCGGACTCTTCGATATCGTTGGAAATCGGTGTTGCTGCTGGTGCAGCTATTTCGGGCTTCCGAAAACCTGAACCCCTGTTTGACAATCTACAGTTATTCAAAGCTATGGCTGTACGCGGGCAAGATTTAGATGCGGCTTGGAGAAAAGGTCATGCATCTGACGAGTACGCAAAGGCCGTTAAAGAAACTAACTCATCTGCTGAACATCCGCTTCGCAAGTTTTACAAGACTCAGAGTTTGCAGTACCTGGGAGAGGAAAATGACCGGGTATCTGTGCCCATCTGGATTGCTGGTTACTACAACAGTTCCTCAGAGTTAAACGATGTTGCACCCTCCTGGATCGAACACATTCAGCGAGCCATCAACGACATCAACGACGCCGTTCCGGGACTCAACCTGCACACCGTGTCTGGGAAGTCGAAAGCGATAATAACGATCGCCGGGAGCGAGAAAAAATCTTGCTTCACCAGGGGAAGCATTCTTCTCAACAACACCTCCGAAATCTACCTTTACTCTGGGTGGAAGAGTAAAAAGAGAACAAGCTGCCACGAGCTTCTCCATGCTCTTGGTTTTGGTCATGAGCACCAGCGGCAAGATCGAGATTACTCCGTCGAGGTTGGGACAGCCAGTTCCCAGTACAAGAAGTTAGATAACTTGTACGGCGTCACACGCTTCGATCCCTACAGCATTATGCTGTATCCAGAAGACGAAGAATACCTGCGAAGGTCCGGTGACCGCGTTTGGTTTACGAAGCCTTCACATGAGCTCAACGTAAAAATGAGCGAACTGGATAAAGTGGGTGTGAACAACCTCTATCGACCGTGCAAACGAGCGGGGTATTGTCCAGCCATTGGCTCTACTGGCCTCTTTTATTGCGGAAGGTGAGTATACAGACTTAATTTTATGGTCTTGTCAAGCCATTTTTTCAATTACAGCGTACAAAACTAACTGCACCCTACTTCTGGTTGACTTCGTTTATTTTGCATAAAGCAAGTTTTACTTTCGCTTTTCGTATCACTTCCGCTTCCGCTCCTCTAAGCTATTAGTATTTGGGGGATTAAGTTTTCTGCTCCTTTTTGGTTACAAGAGTTGAATTAATGAGATGAGGGATTTTCTTTAGGAGCCTTTTCACAGCAGGACTACCCAGCTTAATGCAAGGGTAACTGTATGGAGATTTCGAACTGGGATTTCCAAGCAAATATGTCTCTTAAGTGTTCCTAGGGAGTTTTCACCCGGTGTTGTTTTCTGTTGTTTGACTTGGCTTCTTTCCATTCCCATTCATTCTTATTATTTGCCCTAAAGAGCACAAAAGAGGGAAAAAATTTATAAAACCATGCACCATCACTGGACTCATCCATTTTTGTACAATTTTAAAACAAGTGTGAAAGTGTGTGGAAAGGTTATTTTGAGAATCAAGACTGATAACCACTATACACCCGCAGATATTGAATTGAAAACCTCTTGATTGGTTGCCTTTTTCAGGTACATTGGTGTCCAGTCTCCTGGACATGATGGGTACTGTGGACCCAACAATGGTGACAACTGTCCAGCTTGCAGAGTACTGAAGACTGAACGAGTGGTTTCCCTGTGGAAGAAAGGCAAATGGCAGGGATGGACTGGTGCAATTTACTGTGGCTATTATTTTGGGGTCCAGTGTGAGGGGCATGATGGTTACTGTGGTCCAAATAACGGCCCGCAATGTGCTACCTGTTATGAAGAGATTTTGAAAACACCCAGTGAAGCAGAATCCAGGAATTGTAACTTACTTTAAAGCAGTCTTTAAATCTTGCTTTTACTTGGCCATAAAGTTACTTAACACATTTGCTGTAATTTTATTCTACCTCTTTGCTAGCATTTGTAAAGCTAGCTAGGATGGGACCGCAAAAACCTGTGCAACTTGTGTCCCTCTGGGATTGTGCAGAAGATCAAGGAAGACCATGTTTTCTTAATAAACGTAGTGAACTTATTGTGCGTTTTAATGTAAAGATACCATCAACACAAAAACAATATTGAGAAAAACTGTTGATTGCAGAGGTCATTTTAAAAACAGTTTCACACTTTTACTTTCAAAAATGGAATGTTTGTAAAGTGGATGAATGAAAATGGATTTATTTGATAATGAAGTTGAAAAACATAGACTAGTTTGAGATAAAGATAATATATCCAGGATCCAGGATTATATGTTTCAAGATTTAAAATTGTCTGCATAATTATAATAATTGATTCATAATAAACAATTATAGATACTTTTTTTGCACCAGTACATAAAATTTGTACAAGGTAATTTTATACCAATAAGTTTAAGAATAATAATACCTTAATATTGAAAAGCACAAAGCTGTTCCAAATTAATGAAAATTAGTTTGAGTTTCTGACATATCTTCAATATAATTATAATACAATGTAATAATTAAAGTAAAAGAGAGGAAGGCTCATTAGAAAATCGATTAATTCATGTGAGTTTTACTATGAGAAAAGAACAACGGAATCACCAATATTAATGTATTACAAAACATTTGTGGCTCTCTAACTTCACTTTGATTCAAGCTGGTTAGTAGCAAATCACTCTATCCCAGGGCTCAATTTATTGCAACTTTATAATTAACATTATTTTTTTGTGGTAGTAGCATTTTGTTTGTTTGTAGTCAAGACAAGAAAACCAATTAAAATGTGGTGTTTCGTGAAGCTCCAGTAAAAATTTCCTTGGTTTCTTATTCATTTATAATTATTTGATAACTACTATTCAAATGTAACAAACTGATTTAGTATAAATTATTCTTGGTTTGAAATTTTTCAATCCAGTTTAAAGTGCCTATGAAGCGAAATTTGTTTCTTGCTTATTTTAAAGTTTACCCCTAAAAACGCAAGAATCTCAAAATTTGAGGTGCTTGTGATTAAAATTGGCGATTTTACGAGCGTTTGAAGTTGGGCTTTTTTCCCTTTTAAAATTGTCAGGGGTCTGGATCGAGTTTATTCGCGAAATTCTATGTGACGTCATTTTGGGTACAAAAATGTGTTTGCGCTTAAGAAATATAGTGAAATAGTTGGAATACTTGTCCCCAAAATTATGTCACAGCTACTGTCACGTCTTTTTGGCCGCGCGATTCAAATGCCATTTTTGAGGGCAAAAAAGCCCAACTTCAAACGCTTGTAAAATCGCCAATTTTAAAGTGCCCCTAACCCCAAAATATGTTTTTCCCTTAAATAAATCTACGCACCTGTTCGAAACGCATTGTGCCATTTTGTGCCCTTTTAAACCAAATCTTGACTCTTTATAGGCTGTAAAAGTTACGAAATCTAGCCATCATCTGTCCCACGACCGAGCTAGTAAGGGGCATGGGTCTAGTCCTGGTTTGACGTCAAAAACTGCTTTGCATGCATGTTTAGAAAGACTTAATGCGATGCAAATAAGTTTGTGACGTCAAACCAGGACTAGACCCATGCTCCTTACTAGCTCGGTCATGGGACAGGTGATGTCTAGATTTTGTAACTTTTACAGCCTATAAAAAGTCAAGATTTGGTTTTAAAAGGCTCAATGCGTTTCGAACAGATGCAAAGATTCATTTAAGCGAAAAAAGTATTTTGGGGTTATGGGCACTTTAATCAAGAGCACCTCAAATTTTGGAATGTTGAGTTTATGGGTTAAACTTTAAAATTAGCGAGAAACAAATTTCGCTTCATAGGCACTTTAATGTTTCTTTTCCTTTGTCTTGTGCACAAATGCTAACGTTCAATACTGCCATTATTGTTCAGAAGACAAACCTGCCCTTTACTACCATATTATTACCTATTTAACTAATCCATAGCTATTTACAATATTATTATCAATATTTATTGTAGAGAGCATGCATCATTGAAATGGCCCAATTAGAAATTATTGTATTTCAGGATACCAAAATTTAATTTGTTTTTTTAATTAAAAAAAGAGCAAGTGTCAGAGAAAATAAATGAATCAAACTTATATTGGTATGTCAAAAGCATTGCAAGTGTAACATGATGATGAAACATGATACGACCTTTCAGTGCATATATATAAATATGCAACAGCATATTCCATAGCCCTTAATAATGAAATAATAATTGGTCTATAAATAACTAAAAGTAAATAAGTTAATATCCTACTCCCATGTGTAAAAATAAGAAATAAAATTGCACCATATCAATAACGTGGGTAACACCACAAGCTATCAAATGGATGCTTTTGTTTAGAACTTTATAATCTTTAACTATAAAGATGGTTTAACATGGTGACTTTTGTGAAGTTACCACTGCAGCACAGAATCAAAGGTCAATGGGCTGCTTTCAAGAAATGCTAAGAATAAGTCTGGTCTTAAATTAGGCATTTTACAAATCCAGTGAGTGATGATAGCAACTACTGCCATCACATCTGTTTAGAGTCTACAACTGTTAAGTCAAATGATTCAAGATGCATCTTCTCCTAACTGATCTCTCTTTACTTTTTAGTGTCCTACCCAGGAGAATTGACAGAAAAATCAGGAAGTGATTTAATTTCCTTTATTCTCGTGACCTCTTCAACAGTTAGTCAATTGTCTGTTCATGACAATGTAAGGAGAAATTAGATGCTGGTGAGTGATAGGGCTTAACCATTAGCTTAATGACCTCTAACAGTGGCCAGTATCAAATCTCTCCCAACAACATAACTACTTGTTCAAACATAGGTCATGAGAATAAGGGAAAAAATCACAAAATAGAAAATGTATTGATGTTTATAAAAATACTCCCAACTAGAACCAAGAAAAATATATGGTGAACAGTGAGGAGAATATGCATGTTAATAAGTTAAGTGACCCTTAGTTATCTCTGGCAGTGATCACCCCCAGCCTCAGATCAGTTTGCAACACCATTATCTGCTTTGCTCTCATCAACAGGAGGCAGTGGAGCTTCCTTCAGGTGGCTTTTCTCGCCAAGTAATATTTTGATAAGTTTCATTGTATTCATAGCAGTTCTCATCACTTCCTCTTCGGTTCCAATCACTGGATTAAATTCCACCATGTCTACTGCAGAGAGGCAGCCTAAACACAGCACAACAGCAATTAAGTGTGAGCATCTTGGGAACAGATAATGTTGGAGTCAGTTGATTTGAATATAAATCACAAACTGTATATTTTTGAGTGCAAACCTGATTCAGCAACAATCTGAGCTATGTAAATTCCTTCATCCATGGTCAGACCTCCTCTCACTGAAACAAATAAGTCAATTTAAGAGTCGTTTTCTCACTTTTCAGTACAAGACTTTTTCAATTCAAGTAAAGGAACAAGAAGGCCGGAACAGACGGATAAATTATTCTGTCTTTACAACACATATTTACGTATCTTGTCTTTCACTTGGGATTTTAAACAGGTTAAGCAGGAATTTAAGTATGGTTGACTGTGACCTGGCAGTTACAGTAATGAGCACAGCATTTACCTGGTGTCCCTGTGCTAGGCGCCTCTTTGGGATCCAATGAATCAATATCATAACTGATATGAATAGGACGATCACCACTAAAATAAACAGGAACTTAAAGTCATAATCTCTGAGAATTTTATGCCCCCCTGGGGCTGAAGGGAAAAGGGAGCATGGGGAGGAGCCCTGACAGTGGCAATATTGTACTACCATTGCAAAATGAAGGAAATTGACCAAGTAGTGAATATTAAGGAAGATCACCTTATTCATAGAAATTTAAAATGCCTGTGAAATTACTTAATAATAATAATAATAGTTCATTTTAAGTTCACTTACTTGGGGTTTATTCTCTGAAGTGCCTTTTGGATTATTTCTCCAATTCCTTCTTTGTCAATGTCGTCAATGGTGTATGCAGCCATTCCCAGTCTCTCACATATCTCCCTGTAAACGAGGCACAGAAAAAGTTATGATGTACTTGGCACAGAAAAAATTCTCTGAGTTTCAACTTCTGACAGGTATGTATTAAGCACCACCTCTCTAAGGAAAACAATTATTTATTGTTTAGCTAGACTGAAATGCTTCTGGCTTACTTGTCTGTTTATAATTCCTGGGCTTTTTGATGACTGTGAAATGGCAGTTCACATTTAAACCAGGGTGGCTGTATTAATTACAAAAGTTTCAAGTTGATGGATACACTAGCAGGGGTAGCGGTAAATTCAAGACTTTGCCAAAAGGCAACACCATCATATTTTCTGCAAGACCAAGGTTTTCTTGGGCTTGCAAAAAAAATTGTCGGAGCAACTGACTGGGAGTTGTACAAAGATATATATGAGACTGTGAGATATGTGAAATTTGGCTATAATTTCTGAGATGTTGGTCTTTAGAATTTAGATCAATGCCACCACAATGAGCTTTAAAGGTTTATCAACAATGCAATATTAAATGACACTGTTAATAATTATGATACTTAATACCTTTCTCCTGGATCAACATCTCGAAGTCCAATGTATGCTACATCTTGAGGAGACAAACTGCAAAAAAGCATACAGAAAAAGTAAGTTTACTTAAACAATTTGGCCTGGATTATTTAATGATAAGAAATGCACAGGCTTAACTGATCTGCACTCATTGACTTGCAAGTATTGTGTACTATGAATGGTGTTATGAAACATGGCATTATTTTCATTACATGCAGTGACTGTCTTCTCTTTACAGCTCTTTTACCCGATAATGGGCTTGCATATATTTCATCCAGATTGAGGAGGTGACAATAATTATAGTTCAAAAATACACTTCAAAGTTACATGATCCAAGTGGACACTCCTCTTTACAGCTCTTTGTTCTCTGTCTTGTTATGGACCACTGAGTTCAAACATATTACAGCTTGAGAATTTTCCAGTGATGATTTCTGCTTCAGATTTTCCACAATCAAAGGCTGGAGGTCATCATCATTATGGTTCAGACATCTGCGTAACAGAAACTCTTGACTACAATCTTCTCTCTTTCCAGTTCATGTCATTTCAATACTAGTCTGAAAACATCAGCACCCACAACGCAAAAGACAAAAAGGTAAAAATCCTGTCTGACTGTGGCTCATTAACTAGTCAGAGCGATTTTTTTACTAAAAGATTGTTTACTCTTTGAAGAAAATGAATGAATTTTTAACTAACCAAGGTGAGCACCATTCATATCCAGAAAGTGGAGAGAACTGCAAATATATAAAAAATAAATAGAAATTAATCCTGATGTTCTTATCAATAAGGTACACACAAAATTCGAGAAAATCAAAAATGGTCCTGTTTGTCTTATACCTACTGTAAATCATTCCTAAATATAATTTCCTGATTCACTTTTGCCATATACAAATAAAGAAAAAAATTTTAAATTTTTTCAAACTTTGACCAAAAAGGCTGACCCCCTTTCGAAAAATTGCAAAAAATTCAAAAAATACAAAAATGGTCATAATACCATGGTAATAATACCCTTTCTTTGCCCTTGGTAGTATTTATAGCACAAGGCTAGTGGGGCTGAGAATCCCAACTGGCTGAAGGCAAACCAGGCTATTCAAAGGGATGACTGAGGAGATGAACCAGGCACTACCCAGAACGAAACCAGCTAGTGGCCAGAGCGGGATTTTAACCTGGGGTGACCGCATTGAAATCCAGCACCCCAAACCACTCAGCCATCCTGCCTTCCATCCTTTCCCTTGTGCCTACACTAAATCACCCCTAAATATCATTTTGTGTTCCAATTAAATTAAATTAAATTAAATTAAATTTTTGGCATATACAAACGCAGAAAAAGATTTAAATTTTTTCAAATTTTGACCCAAAAGGCTGACCAAAGACCTTTGGAGAAAATGAAAACAATTCAAGAAACTAAAAAACGGTCTTGTTGGCATGGTACCTACTCTAAATTATCCCTAAATGTCATTTCGTGATCCATTTTTGCAATATACAAACAAAGAGCAAGTATTTTAATTTTTTCACCTTTTGACCGAAAAGGCTCACCCAAACCCTTGGAAAAATTGCGAAAAAATTCGAAAAACTTAAAAATTGCCATGGTCTTCTTGGTGTTCCACCCACTCTAAATCTTCCCTAAATATCATTTTGTCATCCATATCATTATTGCCATATACAAAGAATGAAAAACATTTAAATTTTTTTTAAATTTTGACCCAGAAGGCTCATCAAGGTGATTTGGAAAAGTTGTAAAAAAATTCGAAAAACTCAAAAATGGTCTTGTTGGCATTGCAGCTACGTATACTCTAAATCATCCCTAAATATCATTTTGTGATCCATTTTTTGCTGTATACAAACAAAGAAGGCCTTTTGGAAAAATTGCAAAAAAAGTCAAGAAACTGAAAAATTGTCTTGTTGACATTGACATTGATTGATTGACATTGATTGATTTTTATTGTTTTATTGTCTTGTTGGCATTGTACCTACCATAAATCATCTCTAAATATGATTTTGTGATCCATTTTTGCCACATACAAATTTTTTTAAATTTTGACCCAAAAGGCTGACTGCGACCCTTTGGAAAAATTGCGAAAAACTTGAGAAACTTGAAAATGGTATAGTTGGCACTGTACCTACTCTAAATCATCCCTAAATATCATTTTGTGATCCATTTTTATGTTTTATATTATTGTGATCCATATTTTATGGAAAATATAATTTAGGTTGCCCATCTTATAACAGAGTTACAGTTAAGGGGGGCGTACTTTCCAAGCCAATAGAGCAAAACTGTGGAACAGCATCCCTTTAAACATTTGCAAGAAAGACTCCATTGGCTCCTTAAATCCTCTGTTAAAAAATATTTTTTAGTCATGAACTCTTAGCTTAGTTTTCCGTTGTGCAGATCCGGATTTAGATTGTTAAAAATTTTAACTTTTATCTTATTTCAAATTTTTAGCTGTACTCTATTTTGTAATCTTTTATTATCTCACAAGTGTAATTAGTAATTTACTTTTTTAACTTAAGATAGAGGGCCACTGGTCTGTCAGTTTTTAACTGTTATGTTTTACCCTCTATAAATAAAGTTGTTACTTACTTAATTACTTACTTAGATACAAACACAGAAAAATATTTTAATTTTTTTTCAAATTTTGATGCAAAAGGCTGACCCCAGCCCTTTTGGAAAAATATTGCTAAAATTTTGACAAACTTCCAGTTTTACATGTGGAGGTAATAATAATAATAACAACAACAACAACAACAACAACAATAATAATAATAATAATAATAATAATAATAATAATAACAGCAAAGTATTTGTCAGTGCATTGAAAATTCTCAATGCACTTACAGCAGGGAGCTGAAATTTCAATTATATATATATAATCTTATTATGGAGACAAGGCCAAAAGCTTAATGTCACTGCCTAATGATGCAATCATCTGAACTGAAGCAGATGTGGTCCAGTCTGGGGTTTGAACCCTCAACCTCCCACTTAGCAGTCTAGTGCTGTACCAGTGGAGCTAACCAGTGCTGTGGTCTGACCCCACACATCTCAGGGTTGGGTGTAGGCTGGGTGATGGGCTGACCACCTGTCACCAAGAGCCTCTGCTGGTTGCCAGTTGGCATTCTTAACCCGTTACATTTATTTCAATTATTAAGTGGCCATCACTTAGTGAGGAGCCGCTTCTAGTAATACCCATTTTTTTTTTTTTTTTTTATTGTGGTGTCCGCCAAGAGGCCCGTGCCCCTCTCGGCCAGAGGAAGAAACAATAATATTACATAAGTAAAGAAATAAATTTTCCAATATCGGCGCCAGGACTTGAACTCGCGAGCTTCAAATCCCAACCTCGGTCCCTTATCCGATTGCGCTGATGAGACATCTCTTCTGCTTACTAGAGAATTTTGTAGTAAATTAAGTCATTAGGTCGGTCACGCATCGTCTCTTTAAGATCTGTTTCAATGCCCAAAGGTTACAGAAAAGAAATGTTTTGTCAGAATTGAATTACTCCAATGTACATCCAATAGCAAAGGAATTTATTTGAAAGCATCAGAGTCGGAAATTGCGAAATCCTTTGAAAAAGAAATGTTTAGTCAGAATTATAGGAAATGAATTTATTTGACCGTTTCTTTTGACCCGATTTTGAAGATAAACAAATATTGACCGAGTTAGTGATGGTGCAATACCGGAAGTACTAGTGATGGTGCAATACCAGAAGTGAAATCAACCAACACAGCTCTTTTGCGTGGTGTTGTTTGAACATAGCTTAGTAGTATTGAGATATCGGTTATCCTCAAGAAACTGGTCAACGGATCAAAGATGCAGATTTATACCAAATTCGTCGCTTTCTTTGAAATTGTCAAACAAATTGAAGTGCCAGTGTTTTGTCAAGCTTGAACTGGCCTTGGTTTCTTGTGGAGCGAATATCCATAGAATTGGTTCACTACTTTTCCATGTTAAATTGCAAAATCGGTTTACAGCTTAAGCGTTGACAAAAGAAAAAAGAAAAACAAGTGAAAAGGAATAGAAAAAAAAAGAGATCAAAGAAAAAAAAAATTGACTCTGTTGGGGCTTGAACCACCAACCCTAAGGTACCATTGCAGTATGAAGAGAGTGCAATAACCCACTTGGCCAGCAAAACCTTCTCTGAATGCGTGATCGTATTTTAAATTCTTTATCATTCGGAGTCACAAATTGTCTCTCATGCCAACTGAAAGGTGACAAAACTTGAATTACGATCAACTTGAACTTATTCTGTGCATTTATCTGGCTTGGATGGTCAAAAAGGCCGCTTCTAAATTCTCGGAGAATTTCTTGTTTGTTTCATGTACATGTATTTGCTCAGCCCCACTTGCCTTTGTGTGCTATAAATTTATTTAATACAGTCAAACTTCTATTAAGCGGTCACCCTCTATTAAATAAGGTTAAATGTAATTTAACTAAGTCAACGACTTGGAGCAAGTTTGCTCCTTGGTGGCGTGGCGTAGCGTGGCGTTAGCGTTATTGGCGTATAGTTTGAGCACGAGTGGCACATTAGCATTTGGGCGTTTGTTGTTACATTACTGTTTGGGCCTGGTTCAGGTCTGCGGGCAGTTGCGTGGCCAGCAGTATCCTCTTGCAATCTAGGCGTGCTCCTTTGCACGTGCTCAGAATTTCACTCTACTCAGCGTTGTTCGTGGCGTAGTTGGTTTATCGCGTTTTGTTGGGCCTTTCTTCGCTAAAAGTGTTTCCTTAGCGGCCAGCCTTCATTTTATTCTCTACAAGTGCGGTTTGGCTTTTAGTCTTCGCTTTTTTGGGGAGTTTTGGACGCGTTTTTTCTTTTGTTTTTTCGCTCGCATCGTAGTGGCGTGTACTGTTCATTGATCGGCTCGCATGGCTCGTCCGCGTTCAACTTACAACAGATTGTCGGCGGGCTTAACTCCTTCTACATACACTTCTTCACCTTCTTCATCTGCTACTAGCGTGGTAGTTTCAGCGGCTTCGGCGGGAATGTCCTCGTCGTTCTCCAATGACATCGCGTCCGCTATCGCCCAAGTGTTCAATAACTCCCTGCCGACCATCATCGCAGCGATCCGGGACAATACAGCCCCTGTATCGAGCGCTTCTTCAGCTGTTACGTCCACCGTTTATACCACTCCTGCGATGGTCATGGTGGGCTCGTTGGCTGCTTCATCAGGTACGTTGACGTTGCCGGCATTTGTATCTACTTTCCTGTCCGTGTCAGCCACCACCGGCTCTAACTCGGCTCGACCCGTGCTGTCTTTTTCATCACCGTTGACGGCCACTCAGGTTGCCAACTCGTCTTCCATTTTGGGCAGTTCGCTTTTCCCACCTTCAGCGGACAAGGCATTTGTTGTTGGTCCAGGACACGCTCCTATTCCTGCCAAACTTGTTGCAAAGATTACGAGTGGTCAGTTCGTGGAATTAGCGGACCTATTGTCAGCAAATCTGCGGTCTGCAGAGCACGAGCCGCATACATTTTTGGATGTCAAGTTGGTGGTCTCTAAAAAGCGTCGGGTGGTCGAAATTCAGGACATATTGACCTGGACCGAGGCCTTTACTATTTTCCAGATGGTGATGTGTGCGACCCATCCCCATCGTTGGCCAGACCTCACTAAATATAAATTGCTCATCATCCAAACAGCTCGGCAATCACCCAGTGGAGCGTGGCTGGAGTACGATCTTGCTTTTCGCAAGGATGCAGCAGCAACTGGGGCATCTGACTGGTCGAAGATGAATTTGGATTTGTATAACTTTCACTTGCGGTCGCCAGCACCCTCGCCAACCCCCAGTCTTCGACTTCCCCTCCTGTTACTGTGTCAGCGAGCCGGGGCTACATCTACCAACCTCCTTACTGCATCTCATGGAACAACGGGCAATGCCGCTGGCCTTTTGGGGAATGCTGCTACCGCCACGTCTGCAGTTCATGTAACAGTGACCACCCCAGGGTTAACTGCCCCTTTCGCCCCCCAGGGGTCAGTCGCTCACGTTCCCCTTCCCCTGCCAAGGGGGGGGGGGGGGGGCGGTACTGAGATGATTACAAGTCCTCCTGCCTCTTGTGTACATAGTGTAAATGATCTTGTTCCTGTTGACCCGGACCAGTACCGTGGATTGTGTGGCTCAGTGGCTGCGTTTTCTTATAAAAGAATATAAAAATCAAAGTATAGAGGCCCTAGTATTTACATGAACGCGCTCGCAGCTTCCAGCTGGGAGCGCTGCCAGTGGACTTCTACATCTACCAACCTCCACATCTACCAACCTTCTACCTCTACATCTACCTTCTACCTTCTACATCTACCAACCTCCTTACTGCATCTCATGGAACAACGGGCAATGCCGCTGGCCTTTTGGGGAATGCTGCTACCGCCACGTCTGCAGTTCATGTAACAGTGACCACCCCAGGGTTAACTGCCCCTTTCGCCCCCCAGGGGTCAGTCGCTCACGTTCCCCTTCCCCTGCCAAGGGGGGGGGGGGGGGGCGGTACTGAGATGATTACAAGTCCTCCTGCCTCTTGTGTACATAGTGTAAATGATCTTGTTCCTGTTGACCCGGACCAGTACCGTGGATTGTGTGGCTCAGTGGCTGCGTTTTCTTATAAAAGAATATAAAAATCAAAGTATAGAGGCCCTAGTATTTACATGAACGCGCTCGCAGCTTCCAGCTGGGAGCGCTGCCAGTGGACTTCTACATCTACCAACCTTCTACCTCTACATCTACCTTCTACCTTCTACATCTACCAACCTCCTTACTGCATCTCATGGAACAACGGGCAATGCCGCTGGCCTTTTGGGGAATGCTGCTACCGCCACGTCTGCAGTTCATGTAACAGTGACCACCCCAGGGTTAACTGCCCCTTTCGCCCCCCAGGGGTCAGTCGCTCACGTTCCCCTTCCCCTGCCAAGGGGGGGGGGGGGGCGGTACTGAGATGATTACAAGTCCTCCTGCCTCTTGTGTACATAGTGTAAATGATCTTGTTCCTGTTGACCCGGACCAGTACCGTGGATTGTGTGGCTCAGTGGCTGCGTTTTCTTCGGATTCAACTGGTTTACCCGGAAGTTCTGTTCCTGTTCGTTCGTTTTCTCCATTAGTTCCAGTGCAGTTAGTCTCCCCGTTGCAGTTATCCCAATTTCAGGCAGAGTTGTGTGACTATCCGGATCAGACAGCAGCAGCCTATGTTCTTACCGGTCTCCAGGAGGGCTTCCACATTGGCTTTGAGACCTCATCGGTCACCCTGCGGTCAGCCTCTTCAAACATGCGATCTGCCCTGGTCCACCCTTCCGTCATAGATGCTTATCTTAAGACAGAGGTTTCACATGGAAGAGTTGCGGGCCCATTTACTTCTCCTCCTTTTCCTGACCTCCACATCAGCCGTTTTGGAGTCATCCCAAAAAGCAACCAGCCGGGTAAATGGCATCTCATCCTGGATCTTTCTTTGCCTGAGGGCCACAGTGTAAATGACGGCATTCCAAAGCCCCCCTTCTCAATTCAGTATGTCACAGTTGACTCCTTTATAGAGGGCATTATGGCGCGGGGCCGAGGAACTCTTATGGCCAAGTTCGATGTGGCGAGCGCCTATCGCAATGTGGCTGTCCATCCTCAGGATCGTCCGCTCTTAGGTATGGTTTGGCGTGGCAAATACTATGTTGATATGGCTCTCCCATTTGGTTTGCGTTCAGCACCCTACATCTTCACTGCTATTGCAGACCTGGTTCAGTGGATGCTGACTCACAACTATGGCATTGACTTCCTTCGCCATTACTTGGATGATTTTCTGACATTAGGTCCTCCAGCTTCCCCAGTCTGTTACTACAACTTGCAGGCGTGTATTCAGTTGTGCTCTAAGATAGGCCTCCCCCTTCACCCTGAGAAGCTGGAGGGCCCCTTGACTTGCCTGTCCATCCTTGGTATTGAACTTGACTCCACCACAATGCAGGCCCGGCTCCCAACAGAGAAAAGAGAGAGGATCATTGCCCTGCTGGATGCGTGGTCGGGTAAGCGGTTCTGTAGGCGGAGGGAGCTGGAGTCCCTTATTGGCCACCTCCACCATGTTTGTTAGATAGCCCCTCAGGGAAGGACATTTCTTCGACGCATGATCAACTTACTGTGTACTTTCAGACGCGATGACCATCCCATTAGACTGAACCAGGACTTTCTTCGGGACTTAACTTGGTGGCAGGAACTGTTCCGAAGCTGGGAGGGTCTTAGTTTTTTCCTTATGCCTACGTGGGCCCCCCTTCCAGATTTCCAGGTGTCATCAGATGCGGCAGGCTCTCTGGGCTATGGAGCTATCTTTAACAATCAGTGGTTCTTTGGCGCGTGGTCAGTGTCTCAGCAACCCCTATCAATCGCATACAAGGAACTGTTCCCTATTGTTGTGGCGGCGTATTTGTGGGGTCCTGTGTGGGTGTCACGGCGGGTCGAGTTTTTATGTGACAACGAGTCTGTGGTGGCTGTTCTGTCTTCTGGTACCTCCAGAGACCCTGACTTAATGGTTTTGTTGCATTACTTAGCATTGTTGGCAGTGCGCCATTCATTTTCCTTTACTGCTTCTTCAGTTCGGGGTAAATCTAACCCAGTTGCGGATGCTCTTTCTCGTTTCCAGTTTCAGCGATTCAGGCACCTGGCCCCGCTAGCCGAGCAGTCTCTGATGCTAGTCCCCCCTGTTCTGTTGATGGCGTTGCAAGTCATGTGACAGAGAGATGCCAATTTTTTCTTTATCAGGGCCTAGCCCCATCTTCACGGCGGGTATACTTGTCAGCCCAGCGCCGCTACTTCGATTTCTGCTGTCAGGATGGCCTTCTGAGCCCAGATGGTGCTCCTTTACCAGCTGACGAACGGTCGCTCATGCGTTTTGCGTCCTTTTTGGCCGACAGCCTCCACCACTCGTCCATCAAAGTGTATCTCAGTGCAGTGCGGTCACTTCACATTGACAATGGCTTACCTGATCCCCTGATTAACTGTCTGCAGCTACAGCGGCTACTACGGGGCATAAAGCGTGTGCAGGGTTCATCTACCTCAAAGCGCCTTCCCATCACTATTGACCTCTTAAAGGTCATCCAGCAATCCTTGGACCTGAATTCCAGGGACCATGTCATGCTCTGGGCAGCGTGTTGCCTCGGTTTCTTCGGTTTCCTCAGAGCTGGTGAGTTCACTACAAATTCTTCGTTTGACCCCAATATCCATTTGACAGTTAGCGACGTGCAAGCGGATTCTTTGGTGGACCCTACATGTTTTAAAGTTCATATCAAGTGCTCCACGACAGACCCCTTTCGTGTTGGCTGTGACATTTATGTGGGTCGGGGCAACAGCCTTATCTGCCCAGTGGTGGCCCTTGGTAATTTTTTGGCACTGCGCGGCCCATCTCCAGGACCCCTGTTTTGCTATACGGATGGCCGTCCTTTAACTAGGCAGCAGTTATCATCGTTGGTGCAGGCTATTTTACACTCTGCTGGTTATTCAGGCTCTTACTCGGGCCACAGCTTCCGGATTGGTGCGGCTACCACAGCTGCTTCACGGGGAGTCCCTGATCACCTTATCAAAACTTTAGGTCGATGGTCTAGCGATGCCTTTCAACTCTATATCCGCACACCAGTTGGCTCTCTCACCCAGGTCTCCAGTCAGTTGGCATAGCAGGTGGGGCTTGTGCGTCTCTTCACTCAGGGTTGGGTGCCTCAGGTCTGGTCCCTTGGGGGCTGTGTCTCTGTGGCCACGAGACCCCCATTGCTCCGGGCTGTCCCAACCCGGAGGTCCTTCGGCATGGCGGGCGGGGCTCGTGGCTGGGTTGTGGGTAGGGCAGGCTTATGGGGTGTTCTACCTACCTGGGTTTGGGTTGGCGGTACAAGCCCCTGGCTCCTGGGCACCCAACCTCCATTTGCGACAGAGGCGTTAAATGGACACTTACCAAATTCCCAAACAGCGGTCCCTTTATTTACTGCAAATTTGACCTCTATTAAGCGGTCACCATTATTTTAGAATTCCCACTTGGCTAATTTTATTGTATTTTTCCTCTATTAAGTGGTCACGTAGTCAATTACAATGTGATATTTTGACACAAAGATACGCATGATACACATGTAATAGAGTTTACAACAAAGACGATTGCCTATTTTGTGTACACTTACTGTTGTTGTTAACCGATACAATATACTGTATACATGCTACAGATTCATTTTTACCATATTACATAAGCTTACCACATTTTGGAAAACCTCTTAAGTGGTCAACCTCTATTAAGCAGTCAATTGGCTCTTTCCCGAGGGTGACCGCTTAATAGAGGTTTGACTGTACTGCCAAGGGTAAATAAAGGTCATTTATTTATTTTTAGTAAGGTCTATGCACCACTTGGTGGGGAAGGGCATTTTTTCATATCTCAATCTTTAATGAATCTTTCCATGGGCAATGATGATGATGGGAGATTCTGTGTATTTCACTCACATTCTTTGAAATAAAATTAGTCATGACAGTGCTGTACAGGCATTATCCAAATCAAGCTATAGTGTACTGCGTATTAGCATACCTCTGGCACACCTTTGATCAACATGGACAGAGGCATTCCATGGAGGTTACCAGTGCGTGTGGTGGATGGTGTATTGATATCCATGTGGGCATCAATCTGAAACAAGCAAATTGCATTTTAGATATTAATTATTAAATACCAATTTCACCTTTTTTAATTAACTATGTGAAATATATCCCCTTGTTAAAGCGGCCTTCCAAGGGGTAGTTTGGTGTCACTTTGTTGCTCCTTTAAGACTCTCACTGTTTTTGTTAGGGACAAATTAATGTCAATATTGCAAAGAAAACAAATAGGAATGGAAGTGAATTGTTCCTGGTGCAAACCTCCTCTCTTTTGCTGCCAATTTTCTTTTGGTTGTTGGTTTTTTTGGGAGAAGATTGTCACCTGTTTACAGAGCCATGTTGCTTGTCCCTTACCCCTTGGAAGGCCTTGTTAAACTGTTGTTCTAAAACTTGAAGGGGTGGATGTAAAAGAACCCCTCACTTATCAAAAAAGGTTATGATGCTATTGTAGTTCCCTGTGCTATGGACTGTCCTATCACTCATCCCTTGTTATAAGATATTAGCATTCCTCGATAGCTGCTCTTCAAATCCCAGTTCAAATAACAAAGAGGGCACTTACCCATAGTAGACAAATGTTTTTTCTGACAGATGCATGACCAAATACTGTGCCAACTGCAATACTGAAACAAAAAATAACAAATTCTTCATTAACAGTTATTATCAATGATAAAATGATGTATATGAAATCATATATGATCTGTACATGTGGAAATGAAATCAAATTACTTTCGCAATGTGAGGATCATTCTTCATTTGATTTCATTTCCGCAGTTCATATAATGATTTATTTCATATATCATTCACACTCTCCTCTATCACGGGAACATATGAACCCAAAATTGACCTCCTCCCAATGTCAGTGGTTTCATAGCTCAGTTGAATTGGTTAGAGCATCGCACTGGTATTGTGAGGTCACGGGTTCAAACCCCGTTGAAGTCCTGAATTTTTTTCCAGGCTTCTTTTCGCAATTGCATAAACTGTATTCACACTGTGATGATATTATTGAGCTCATAAAATAAACAATTACGTCCAGTTTCTCTTTACACATTATTATTCACCGATGAATATTAATACACATACAAATGAGCTTAGTTTTATTGAAGGGTTGAAAGCGTATGTGACGGTCTGGGTGAATGTGTTTTTGGCCTGGTTTTTTTCAACCCCTCAATTATTTTAGATGAGAACAACAGATGAATCAACACTGAGATACTTGTACCAGCTGCTACCCTTGAAAATGATAGAGAAGAAAAGAAGATGCCTATCTGTAACCTGTGATCCCCTCCTACTGTAAGTGAGAGTTTTCCTTCTCTTGTGGCTTTGGCAATTTCCTGGGAAAGCTGTCAGAGGCAAGTCAACACCCAAAGTTACCATTGACAAACCTTGCTTTAAGAAACATTAGACAAGTGACTCTGTAAGTACTGCTACTTTAAAATTGGGATATTGTATTATTATATAATAACAAAATCAATGTGCGTGCTCTGATTGGTCAATCAGCTATGGTTTATTGTGCCAGTAAACTCATGGAAATTTTGTGCGTCTTCTGGATTATTATATAAAAGCAATATACCACAAGTTTCTATGGTTCATAGGCTGATAAACCACTTGGGATGTTGGAAGAACACTTGAAGAATCTATAAATCACTCGCCTGCAGCTCATGGTTTACAAATTATTCGAGTGTTCTTCCAACATCCTGCGTGGTTTATCAGGCTATAAACCATAGAAACATGTGGTATATTGCTTAATTAAGACTTATCTTTATAACCCTTAAAGCCCCAATATCAACATAACTTTATATTATGTAATCTCCTAACCATCGTCCCTATTTTTCTTCTGGTATCAGTTAAGAGAATTTGGTTAACCATCAAGACATTTTATTCATGTTTGGTGATCACTTCCCTTTAATTTATTGACCTGCATGTTTCATCAAATAGTTTCAGTTTATTATAATCTTGATGCTTGTGACTATTTGAAGTAGCATTAATGTTTACTCTACTTTCAATTTCCTTTGCTTTGTCAAGTGCCAAAACAATGGTTTATTGTGAATTTGCTTTTAGAGAAGTGACTTCTAAACTCATGACATAAAATATCATGCTACCACTACTACTACTACTAATAATAATAACATAAAAAAACTAGTAATGATGATGATGATGATGATGGTGATGATGATGGTGATGATGATGATGATGATGGTGATGGTGATGATGATGATGATGATGATGATGGTGATGATGATGATGATGATGATGGTGATGGTGATGATGGTGATGGTGATGGTGATGGTGATGGTGATGATGATGATGATGATGGTGATGATGATGGTGATGATGATGATGATGGTGGTGGTGGTGGGGATGATGCTGCTGCTGATGGTAATGATGATGATGATGATGGTGATGATGATGATGATGATGATGGTGATGATGATGATGGTGATGATGATGATGGTGATGATGGTGATGGTGATGATGGTGATGATGATGATGGTGATGATGATGATGATGATGGTGATGGTGATGATGACGATGATGATGATGACGATGATGAGTATGGTGATGATTGTGTCTGGTAGCCTTGAGGTACAAAAAATTTAAATTATTAATATTTTCCAATATTACTGTTTGATGAAGGGTCAGACCAGCCAGTCATCATAAAACCAGACAAAACAAACTGAACATGGCTAGAATTTCTTTGTATGTACATACCTTTAGTGCCACTGAGCCACATTCCAATGTATTTTTTACGGAAGTGTCCCTTGCAGTTATAAAATTATGGTTTTCAGAATCACTCAGGGATATTTGCAGTTCACCAAAATCTAATATTTTGTATCCTATCGAGTAGAAGATTAGGAAAATAGGGCACCAGTGTCAATTAAGTTTTGTTAATAATACATGTGTTGTTATTGAAAATAATATTATGATATAGGACCAAGTTGTTGAAAGCACGATTAAGCTAATCCCGGGTTACAGTAAACCCTGAGTCTGGTTAGGTACTGTTCACTAAAAACATTTCCAAAAGAGGGGGTGGGGTGGGGGGTACTAAACAAATTTTAATACAGGGAGGCTCCCCCCCCCCAAGGTCGGACCCCTTACCCTTTTATATACCATTTTTGACAGAAACGGTACCCCTTTCGTATACCTTCCATTGACAAATAGTACCCCTTTCGTATTCCTAAAACAGAAGGTCTTCTTGTCATTTTCACGTAACAGATTTCCCTACCCTTTCATATACTTCGACTCATGAAACCCCTACATACACTTTCATATACCTGAAGTGTGAAAAAGGTACCCCTTTTGGGCGGAGCCTCCCCATATAGGCCATAGTAAGGACTACCCCCCCCCCAAATCAAATCTATGCTAAAAAAGTGAAGCAATAATAATTATGATATTTACCATATGAAAAAAGAGAAAAAAGACGTTAAGATTGATTGAAGACACATTTTGATCTTTCTCTTTTTAACAAATAAATTATTATTATTATAAGCAATGGTGACCACTGCCTGGTAAGCTCAGTTGATACTTAGCTATCACACTACTCAGCAGAATGTCATGGGTTCAAACCCCAGACCAGCCTAAAAACCAGGATGTTAACTGGTAAGATCACTTTGTATGCCTGCTTAATATCTTCCTCTGTTCAGATGTTACGTTCACATCACTGGCCAGTGACGTTAGGCCAATCGCCTTGTCTTGAAAAGGTTATAAAACGTTCTTCAGCAATCATACCTAATTTGTTGATGCTGCTCACTAACCCATGTTTCCTCAGATAGGCTGGTGCATGTTCAACACCTTTTTTTGGCTAGAAAGAATAAAGTAAACATTGTTAAACATACAATTGAAGGCCTTGGTGTATAACCAACCTATGTCGAATTTTGGGTTGTTTTTCGATTTTGCTCGGATTTGTCTGAATTTCTGCATGTGAACTGCAATTTGATTGAAAAACATTGTCTGGTATTTTTTCACCAGTTTTTTTTTTCATTTTGGAGAATTAAGAGATATAATGTGTGCAAAAATGTGTTTTTTTCTTGCACACACAAAGAAACCAACCTTCCATGAGAGTGGTTCGCAAATTGCATTATATCTTCTTTCAATCGAATTGTAGTTTACACGCAACAATTTGGACAAATCCAGGCAAAATAAAAAAATGACCCAAAATTCGACATAGGTTGGTTATGCACCGAGGCCTTCAATTTGTAGCAGCAGGTCTAATGAAAAACATGTTTGTATTTTCATAACAAAAGGTGATTCAATAGTATTTTAATTAACAAATATATTTCACTGTACTATGATAGTGCACGGATGTGTCATCAAAGTGTGGGAAGAATAGAGAAGCATGCTACCAGCCGCAGGCATTAGCGGGACTGAAGTTCTTACCATGTTTTGACATACTCCATGCAAATATCAGAGCTTAAGTACACATGCTCTGTGAAACGGAATCTATTTGTCTTATACACTCCTTTTTTTACTGTACTTTCTTCAGCTCATGACTTAAATCGCAAACTCATCTAGACCAATCAAAATGTCAGGTTTATGCCGTCCATTGCATTATGGGGAATATTTCACCGCTTTCTACTATACACTTCATTTCAAATTATAATAATCTAATTTCTAATCTAATCTCAAATCTTTATTTTGACACTGTAAAAATTTATCTGGTGATTACAACATAAAATACAACTACAATATTTCCTAATAACAAAATACAGTATACGCACCTAAAAGTCTCTTCAGCAAAAATACTACTCAATTTACACTAAACTAGACCTGATCTATGGTGGCCCAGCATTATCATAGTAAAATATGTAAGTTTTTGGGGAGAAAAGAGTAAAATATGGAAAGAAATGACACATATAAGCAATCAAAATCGAAAAAAAAAAAAAACGCGAGGAAAATAATATTGTAATAAAAATTAATAATATAAAGTAAAAAAATATTTGTTGACAAATTAAAAAGTAAAAAAAAAAAGAAAAGAAAGAAAAATAATTTAAGCACTAAAAATATTTTGAAAAAATATCCAAAAAAAAAAAGAAAGAAAAAAGAAAAAAAAATCATTGTGAAAATCAACATCAAAAATTAAGATTAAAAATCAACATTGAAAATCAACATTGAAATCGACATAGGAAAAAAAACCAATGTTATTTCCACGTGGCCTGTCGTTATCATAGACCAGGATGCTTTGCACGCATATTTCCCGCCTTCCTTGGGCTTCTGTGGTCTGACCCCAAATGAGGACATGTATGCCCTGTTTTTTGTATGAAGTGTGAAGATTGAACACTTCAGCTGATGCTTCCCTTCTTCTGGCGGATTTCGAAAACTTACATATTTTACTATGATAATGCTGGGCCACAACGTGGCCTGTCGTTATCATAGAGCAGCATGCTTTGCACGCATATTTAATATATATTTCATCCATTTGAGAGGTGATTAGAAGCTCCTGATGGGCCTTTGTTGGACACCAGCACATCGCACGAGCCCACTGGATAGCCAAAGTGTTCCGCGCAAGCAATCTTCAAGTTTTCAAGCGTTAAATCATCGCTGGAAAACTCGACGAATTCTCTCGGTTGTACCGGGCGAAACGTTTGCTAGTTAGGTTCTGCTGTCAACCTTTGCACGATGATGTCGCTTGCAGCCATTCCTTTAGCACCTTTGTGAGGTCGTGTTGCTTGCTGTGTTCTTTTGTTTGACATTTTTTCTTGAAGGGGCTTCCAAACTTGGTTCATTTTTGGGGGCATGGTGGATCAAAGACCTATAACTTTCCAACAGCACCCCTAATGGATCGAAATCCACCAGAAGAAGGAAAGCGTCAGCTGAAGTGTTCAAACTTCATACAAACTTCATACAAACTTCACACTTCATACAAACAACAGGACATGTCCTCATTTGAGGTCAGACCACAGGAGCCCAAAAAAGGTCAAATACGCGTGCCAGTGCAGAGCATCCTGGTCTATGATAACAACAGGCCACGTGGAAATAACGTTTTTTTTTTCCTTTTTTTTTTGTCGATTTCCAATGTTGATTTTCAATGTTGATTTTTAATGTTGATTTTCGATGTTGATTTTCAATGTTGTTTTTTGACAATGATTTTTCTTTTTTTTTCCTTTTTTTTTTGGATTATATTTTTCCAAATTTTTTTAGTGCTTAAATTATTTTTCATTTTCTTTTTCCTTTTTAATTTGTCAACAGATATTTTTTTACTTTATATTATTAAATTTTATTGCAATAATATTTTTTCTCGCTTTTTTTTTCTATTTTGATTGCTTATATTTTTCGTTTCTTTCCATTTTTTATTCTTTTCTCCCCCAAAACTTACATATTTTACTATGATAATGCTGGGCCACCATACTGATCTCCATGAATGCCGTGTATATATCTTAATTAACTAAAATGAAGGTTTAATAATTGCTTTAAAAGATCTCAAGATTTCACTTGTCTTATATTGCAGGGTAGACTGTTCCAAAGACTTGCACCTTTACAGCTAAAGCTGTTTTTTAGGTAGTTGGTTCTGGGAAAGGGGACACTTAAATTTGTAGAGTCCCTTAAGACATATCCTGATGCACCCTGCTCAGTGAACATAGAGGTTAAGTATTCAGGAGCCAGATCATTAAGAGCTTTGAACACCATTAAAGCTACTTGAAATCAGGTCTTTCCATCCAAGTCATTGTAACAAGTACTCAGCATCAGCATCATAGGAAGGGGAAGTTAAAATGCGAGCAGCACGATTCTGAAGCTTTTGTAATTTTTTGGAGAACGTTTTGCCGCAATTCCCCCGTACAATACTTTAACTAGTACCACATTTGCTACAAAAGCCAGTAACAGATCAAGAAATTATTTATTAGAATAACCACATGACATGACTTGTCCACAGTTTATATGCTAGCATCTTTATACAAGTTTATGCGCCTTTGACTGGAAACGGCACGTTCAGCGTGGAGGCTATGCTACTTTTTTTAAGCAAAAAGGGAACAATTTTAAGGTTAATGTCCTTCGGTCATGGGATACTCAACGTGCCTCAGACCATGCCAGAGAGTTAGCATAACAAATTAATAAGTTATGTGTTAACGTATTATATGTCCGGCTTTTAATTTTGCCGTAAGAAAAGTAAACAAATTATTCTATGATTTTTACCGCGAATTTCGTTCTGTGCATTTTAAAATGGATTCAACTAGGTAAATTGTGGCATTTAAAGCGAAGATTTTGCGAGCATTAAGGTTAAACTTTGATCCCACGCAAGCAACAGCACCAATTGCTCCGGTGTAGTATTCTAAATAAAGATCACTTGCCTGTCCGCCAGAGAATGGAACTCCTATTAAAAACAACTCTTTCTGTTCTCCAAAGTGACAATATCGGACAAGCTGAGAAGGAGCTCTTAACCAATGCAGTAATCTTGAAGATTTCATCATTACTTCGCAGTTGCTGTTTTTTTTCTCTCACTGTCACTGTAGTGTTATCACGCGGGTTCTGGCTCTTTCGTCTCGTTCCAATCTTCCTCGTTCGTTTTCCACTGATTGACACTGGATTCTCCTCTGATCATTGGTTCTTTCTAGAGGAGTGGCGAAGGCGGGGCACAGGAACCATGGTTGTTTACCATTTACACGGGAAAACCGGTTGGTCGACGGTTGCAGTAAATGGTACGCATCACATACCGAAATGAAAATTTCCACGGAACGTGCGTGTTCCATTTACACAGACATTTCCAACGGTCAGGTTTACAGAACGATCCAAGCCGAAAGCCCTGGAACTGGTAGAAATGAGCAAATGGAACGCACATTTCCATTTGGAAATTCCATTTGGGAATTTTGGACTACCTTTCAAGAAATTCCGTTTTCCCCGGAAATTTTCCATTTGGGAAGACCAAAATAGGCTTTCCATTTACATCCCAACCGAAATTTCCGGATTTTTTTGGTAAATGGTAAACAACCCATCTTTCCGGTGGAAACCAGGGGAGAGGAGGAAAATTGTTTCGCTCAACCCTCCCTACCGGTGAAAGACCCCAGTTTTTCTCTTCTTGGACGAGCAATCCAAAATACACGGTTACAAAGCTACTCGTACAAGAGGGCAGTCTGTGGTTTCATACAGGATGTGTTAGCTGATAAATTAAAATCTTACGGGCTGCTTTCATTGTTAAGATCGGGTCTAAATATGGGTTTGAAATCTTCCACACTTTTACAAGAAGAGGATATAGAAGAACTACAAAAGGAAACTGGTTGTAAGTTGATCACGAGATAAAGTTACCAGCTGTACATGTACTTGTAATCAGGGCGTACCTAATCGATCGAAATCGATCATCGAAAATGTAATCGATTAATCGATAATACTCGATAATACTCGATATTTGTCGATTGATTAGTCGATTTAATCGATTGAAATCGATAATCACAATTTTTTTGTCACATCGGTGGAAATCGAAAATCAAACGCGATCTGATCTTATCATAACACTGCATAACACTTACCTTCAAGCTTACCTTCGAATCCGCTTTGTTGATAAAGATGATGTTACTTTCTCCAATGGTAGCGACTTTTCTTGTTTTTTTTTCACCAGGATCACCACTGTAAAGCTGTTTAAAGCAATATTTCAGCAGATTTCAGCCCAGCAGTCCTATGGTGCTGTACTGTGTACTCGATATTTGCTGTACTTAAGATTATTGAATAACGATAACTAACAAACAAATAAAAGGAAAACTTTTACGCGCCCTTGTACTCTAGAATTGTCAGAATCGCAGTAACTATCCGGAGTCACAAGTGTAAAAACTGGCAAACAGTCGTCCGTTCTCCAAGAATTTAGAAGGGTAATTTTCGAGTGCTTATGGGGAGGCACACATGGTGGCTTACGCAGTGCGGAGTGCTTTTTGAAAGGGAATCTTCGTCCATTTACTTTTCGATATTTGTCGAACAAATTGATAAAATCGATAGCTAATTACAGAAATCGATCAAAATCGATAGTCACAAAGACGCGAGTGATCGATTTCTATTGATTTCCAATATTAATTGATTAATTAGTATCGATTACGATCGATTACAATCGATTTCAATCAAGTATCAAAAATATCGATTAGGTACGCCCTGTTGTAATATAAGTTAATGCCTCGATCGAGTTGACTTTCTATTTCGTTTGTTTATGATGTTACTGTCTCTAAAGGGTCTTTCAATTAGCCATCTTTACTTTTCTCACAGTTTCCCCAAATCAAATAAGAAGACTTTACTGCCGATTTTCAAGTCTTGACAAAACCACCAAGGGTACACTGAGGTTTGTTATTAATTTAAGAGTTGGGAGAATTTCTAGCTTAATTATTAACTTAACATAAACATTTTCAGGGTCATTCTTCTCAGATAAGCGCTGCAAAAAAAAACATAAAGACTGTCTTTTTCTCGACAAACTTTAGTTTTGAAATTAGGGCTGTTTATGGTCAGCTCAAAGTCCAAATTATAGGAAATGAATAGTAATCAGTGGTGGGGTGGGGCCGTGGGGGGGGGGGGGGTATTCCCTTATATTGGCTATATAGGTATGTGCGGCCCCAAAGGGTATGGTTTTTTAGCCGTTTTGGTCTGAAATAGGGTATTGATTTTGACCATTTTGGTCTGAAATAGGGTATGGTTTGTGCACTCGTCTTGAAATCAGTATGGTTTTTTAGAAGGAGCTACTTTTTCATCTTAAGGCAATAAGACCATCAACAAAAGCCCTTCTTTTTTGTCTTTTAATTATTCTTACGCCAACCGTGTACGTGAAATAGGTCTGAAATAGGATATTGAATTTTTGGTCAGGTCTGAAATAGGGTAGGGAAAATCACAGAGTTTGGTCTGAAATAGGATAAGGGTTTCAGGAAGCGGGCCGCAGACCCCCACCCAATCTTTCTGGGAGTACCCCCTTTTATCCAATGCTTCTTAGCTCTTTAAATTTTTGTCAGTGAGGGAGAAATCATGCAACTTTTAATGCTGCAATGCAGTAGACCTTTTTGCATTTTTTTTAACTTTTGACATTGGCTATGTAATGAGGATCTGTCAATGCTACTGGAAGGAGCACCTTAAAAGTGGTATGGTTATGACAGTTAAGATGAATCTGAAGTCTGTGTGTCTGTTTTGTTGTGCTCTGGTTAAACTTAAACATATTACTGTATTGATCTAGGAGGTGAGGGGCTCAGTATTCATTATCTACTAGTTTAAATTTTATGGCGTAAGACATGATAAGCTTGGTTGGTTGACCAGTTTTCTTTCCATAACTTACCCCTTTGTTTGCCTGACAGCCGAGAAGATTTTATTTGTATACCAGAGCTGGCCATCAACCCTATTGGTGAAAGAATCATAGATGCCTTTTTCATGAATGAGGACAGCCAGTAAGTTAAACTGTTGGTATTATATTTAACAATGAGATTATGAGCTTGAGATATCTATCGCATGATAGCTGATAAGGGCACTGAATGCTAGTAGATTTATACTAAAACAGAATAGATAGCTTCTGGAATTTCTGCCCCAAATAACCAACATTAGAATTAATTTGGATTTGTTCACAGATTTATTGGATTATATACAATATTATAATAATAAATTAGTGATTAAAATTAATGTGGATAAATCTTTGTATCACACTTTTAACCTGCCAGTTATTAACAGCCTTCAAGAAGTCTTAAACAAATGTATAAGGCTGTTGACCAAGGGCCATGTTATTCATGGCAGCTGAAAAATCAAACCCACTTTACGAAATCGCTTTGCAAAAACGCTTTATGTTTTCATTGCTTGTTTTATTGCTGTGTGGGTACTTGAGCCAGAGTATTAGCTATGCCATGCTGATGAGGCCTAACAAGGCCGAAACAGCTGTTCATGGCTGCTACATGTAGCTGCAAGATCTGCCAATAATGTATCAGCAATGTCTTTACTTTTATTGAACTTTATTTACCAGGGAGAGAGGTGAAGAAACATGCAATTTCAGGCAGTTTGTAAGAACCTTAGCTCACTTCAGACCATTTGATACATCAACGGAAAATCCACTTAACACCAGAGACAAGAAGCTGCAATGTAAGTATTTTTAAGTACCTTCCTTTGCTCTTCTGTTGATCAAAGATACAGATATGGGTGAATCAAAACAGCTTTGGAAAGACCAGCCAGACCCTTGATCAATCAGGGCATTCACATCTCTATAATCATCTGAGTAATTATTCTGAAATTCTGATATCTGTCAATTTGCAGTCGCCTTTAAAATCTATGATTTGGACAATGATGGGTATATATCCAAGGATGACTTGATGCAGGTATGATTCTTAAGAAAATAATTAATATGAATTTTTGTTACTTGTAGTTATCTGTGACACAGCATTTTCCAGTAGTTTTAGCCCTGTTATCCTCAATATCACATGCTTATTCTCCTCACTGTTCTTTGTAATTTAAGGCTTTTCCGCAAAAGGCACTTACATTGTTTTTTGTCCTTAAAACCCAAATGTCTCTGAACCCACTTGACTTCAGCAAACAGACTGGAAATGGTGTCAGAAATGAAATTCTGCACTCAGGGCTGTCATTAAGGTTTTCAGAAGATGTTTCTCAGAGAAAGTAGCCGGTCAAATATCGAGCAGTTCTTCCTATAGCTGTTATGTTTTACTCATTTTCATGACTGACAGTAGCTGGCTGATTTTACTATAGTAGCCAGAAGCTGGTTGCTGGCTTCTAATGACAGCCCTGGCACTTATGTTATGATTTGAAGACTGGGATATGAAGGATCAGTTTATGACTTCTGCTTAAAACTCAAGAATTAGTATTGTAATTTTTTCATTTACATCCAAATCCTGGATGTACATGTATTCAGTTGTTGGGAGAAATTTGATGCTGGTCACAATCATGGACAAGAGTGTACAAAGCTGAGAACAAATATTTTCTGATCATTGTTAACAGGTCCTCCATATGATGGTAGGAATGAACATAAGTGATGAACAGCTTGGCGGCATTGCTGATCGTGCTATAAGTGATGCTGATATTGACAAAGATGGAGTCATCTCATTTGATGAATTGAAAAGAGTAAGTAAAAACAGGGTTGCCAGTGTCCGTAAAAAATCAGGGAAAAACAGATTTTTTTGTATGTCAGTGAAAAGTCAGGAAATTTTATATCAAATCACTGGGGACTTAATTATAAATTGTACTTGAAAGTCAGTGGTAGGTCAGGGAATTTTACTTATGTCTAGCCATTAGGCTTGGGAAGGAGATTCGTTGTTAGTAAAGGTAATGTCGGTCCAAAACGTTCCTGCAAAGGAATTGATTTCTGGGGCTTATTTGCTGCCTTTCTTACCCCAGGATTTCTCCTAGGTGGGTAGTGAAAATTAGTTTGTGGTCAGTTAAAAGTCGGACAAATGTCAGGGAATTTTTCTATCTTAAAGAGTGGCGACCCCACAAAATTTCTTTGCAGCTGTTTGTGTCAAAGTATATCACTAATTTTATCACCAATAAAACATGACTACTCTTTGAGAGACATCTTGAACCTTTTGAATCATTTTTGGTTTGCAAGAAGCTGTTAAGTCTAACTATTAAAAAGAGAAACGTGCTAACTTTTAACAAGTGACTGACATGCCTTCCATAAGGGTTGTGTGCCCAACCATTGAAACTAAATTTGAAATTTCACATAAATTATGATGGAACTGCCAACAACTCCCATTAACTACAGTTGGTAATTAAGTTTAGTGGCTAACAAACCACCCAATATTTATGGTAGTGCTCTGACCATCATTCAGATGCCTTTTTTGTCAGGAGTTGTTGATACGTTCATTTGGAATATCTAGCTATTCTCTGTTCTTCTTATCTAGATTGGCTGCTCTTTTCAGAAGAACAAAGAGGACTTAAATTTATTTTGCTTTTCTCTCTAGGTGCTGGAGAATGTGGATATGAATTCGAAAATGAGCATTAGATTTCTAGCTTGAATTCCAAAATTCAGTTGTTCCTAGGGTGACTCAGATGTCAAATTTGACTTTTTTAGGGTGTAAATTACAAAATTATAAGTTTGGTTTAGTTTGAAGTTATTTCAATTGAACATAGGGCAATTTTTTGTTGCAATTCTGTAAGGTGTTTTGGTTCTCTTGATCTTACTTGCCCTTTATCAGATGTCAGTCATGCTATACAGTAAATCCAGTCACACACCCAAACACCAAATGGCTAGAAGTGTTGCGAATTCCAAGTGATAAAATTACTGTTAGTAGTATATTTATTTTTCTAAGATGTGTCATTATTAAGACTGCAGGATCAGTTTTGACCTTACAACCAGTCTTTTACTGCACCTTTCAAACTATACCATGCTGATTTGAAGCCTTATCCTGTGGTAACGTTTTTTGGTGCCATCAGTAAATATCTATGTTCACAACAGAAAGCTCTTTGGTTTCATGTTTTAGATTAGATTAGAAGAAATGAAAAAATAATTGCTTTGAAAATTAATTAAATGAGTTGTTTTCTTTGGACCAAAGTATATTTGGTGACTTTTTGACTACTGTTTCCATTTTGTTATATCCGCCATTGTTAGATGTATTTTGTCTATGTATATTGTAATGAATGACAACCTGCATTCTCATGCATTATATAACACAGTCAATTGTAAAATTAGTCATTGTGATTGAGACAATAAAATAGAATATTGTTGCACAAGAGCACTGGTAAAGTTATCCTGTAATGGACTTAGTAGTGATGCTAGGTGTCTTCTAGTGGACTGCAGTTGAACCTCTATTATCTAGACTACTCGACAATCATCCAGACTTTCTCCTCTGGTCCCAGATTTTGTCACAAATAATAACAAGGTATGATGAAGATCCCTAGATACAATCATTATGACTTATTTTTAATTTAGGCGTTGAAACAGCATTTGAAACAGGTTAGTTTTCCTTCCAAAGAGTGAACATGCAAAGTATTTGCACGAAGTCTGTTTACATGATACAGAACACTGTCACATTAAATTTCCTAATTGATTCAGTTTGAAGTATTTTGTCTCATTAATTACGGTTCATCTGTAGCACCCCATCCAAGGAGGACTACTGAGTAACACCACAGGTAGCCCAAGCTCGATATATGAGCATCTGTACTCATCTGGATTCTGGGTTGATTAAATTAAGAGCCATTTACAAATGTACTATAGGTGGTTTTTGGTCCCTCGTCTTGATTAAGAGCCATTTAGGTGGTTTTTGGTCCCTCTTCCACCTAAATGGCTCTTAATCGACCCAGAATCCATACCAGAGATAAAGAAACACAAGACTGAAGCAAGGTAAGCTATGTTTTATTTGAGATAGTAAATATTTTTTTTGAATTTTGAGAAAAACCATTTTCCCCATACAAATCCTTATATTTCGTCTCTTGCATAATATAGTACAGTACCGACACTCATATATCGAACTTGGGCTACCTGTGTTAACACCCATAAGTCATTCTCTATTAATAGCAAATTAGCAGCCAGAACCATTTCAACCCACATCATTAATTTTTTTCTTTGATTTGGTTCAGAGCTCCTGCTCAACATGTTTTCAACCATTTTGTGTGACATGTACAGTAGTTGTGCCATTGGCTATCCATGTTTCTTAGCAAACAGATGCCATTTGGCCTTAAGTGTGCAGGGTTTTCCTTAAATCAACTTGTCGACTTGAGCAGAACAGGTAAAGATTATGGGTGCACCAGCAAAAATTATTGCTGAACAGTGCTTCTTTGGCGAGCAGCTGCCGGTGACTGAGCTGTCACAGGCGGCAAAAATTGCCGGTCGCCGGCCAAAAGGGAAAACCCTGGGTGTGTACCCTGGTAACTTACAGATGACATCAAGACCTGCTAAGAACAAAGTGTGCCACAATGAGTAGTGTAACAGAAGCACTTACCACACTTTGACATCCTCTATGTGATGTTAGAGTACACACGTACTGCGAAATGGAATCTATATTGTATACCGTCAGTTTTTACTTTCTTTGGCTCATGGCGTCATTTTGTATGTCTACTCCTCTACGCTCAATTACCAGCAACAGTTTGGGAAATGAGTCAGAGCAAAATCCTGGCTAAAACTCCTCTAACTGAAAACCAGTCAAAATGCAAGCTTTGCACTGTCCATTGTGTAAACACTTTCCATTTACTAGATTAACTTTTACCGCATAGTTTTAGTAAACAAAATTTGTGTTACCGCAGCATTCATGATTTGTTCTTGAAATTGAGTGAATACCCATCCTGTCAGTCTACTGTTCTACAGAACACACTGTTGACTGTGATACTTTGCAGCTTTGAAGAGTTTGCACAGTTAATGGGACTGAGGGAACTGACAACTTTCAAGCCATAGACTACATATATCTGTAGCAACGTTATTGGGAACAAAATAAAATTGCAACCAGATATTTATTGTGGTCAGTGTTTTAAAAGGAAGTTACTTCAGAACTTCTTTCTACATCAGTGTTTTACTATAAATTACACAATTATAATTATTCCTTAAGAAATTCTTAAACAGACATTGTAGATATTTAAACCTATCGTGAGGATGATTTTCCTTCATTTTACTATTATTGTTAACCTTCATTTTGTAATTTACAATTTTTTCAAATACAAATTTTCATGATATATGCATTTTCTTTCTATTTACAAGTACAAAGGGGATCCATTTTGAAATGAAGAAATATAATAATTCCACACTACCATTCCGCTTCAGAAAGGGCATCTCATTTGTTTGAATAGAATGCCTTGATTCCCTGTTTCACAAAACACTCGGTCTTTCACAGTAGTATGAAATCTGGCAATTTTGCTGGTTACCAAAACAGGGAATAAAGTATCCCAGGATACCACAGTGCTACATGCACACATTGCTGCACTGCTTTCCCGATGACAAAGCTTTAAAGTTGTCAAAACAATTTTTATCGTTTCTAATTTAAAAACCTTTCTGTTTGCTTCCACTTCAACCGGCCAAGCAGATCTCAGAAATGCAGGAGACAGAGTTGCCACAGAAGAGGTGGGGGTGGGGAAACTTCCATATAAAACTGAAAGAGCTGATCGTCAAAAATTTTGAAAAAAGCCTCTTGCCTAAAGTATCAGCAACCCATTTTGTGGCATGGCTCAAATTCATTACCCAAGGAAGTACCAGTTCTGATCAAGTGATCATCTTTTCCTTCATATGTTTTAGCCTTGTACCCTAAAAGGTACCAAGAAAATCAGATTTTTAACACCGAAAGTCGGGGTTCTTGTTATGTTTTTGAATAGGAGGTAACTGAATGCCATGTTGATTTCTCAAGGAATGATAGGAGTTTGAAGAATGGGAAGTGCTCAAACAGTGTGTTTTCTTCAAATGATCATGGGATGACGCATTTTTGAAGCAATAACATTGGATGATAGGTATATTCATAATATTCGAAAGAAATATCCTTTCAACAAGCGGCAGTTTGTTTTTGAAAATATGTAATAACTTTGAACGGAAGAATGTTTGTCAGTAAATATTTCACTAAAAAAGCCAGTAACATTCTTGTGAACAGCCAGTAAAAATAGCAGGTTACCGCCTCTTGACAAGAACCCTTTAAGGCCTATACCAAATGTTGTGCTACTGCTGTGCCAAACTCAAATGAATTTGACCCGGCAGTGGCACAACTATAGCACCGCACTGGTCCAATGGCGAATTTAATTCAGTCATAAAAATTCAAAATGCAACAAAAAACTAAAACAAACTAAATTAACTTACAACACATTAACCTAATTTGTGAATTCAGTTTGGCACAACAAGAGCACACCATTTGAAACCAAGTCGCACTTCTGCTGTGCAGCACAACAAGGCCTGCCATGCTAAATAGTTGTGCCGAACTTATTTCAACCTGCTGAACTGAACGATTTCAAACGTCGTGCTACAGTGTGCTTCAGTCAAATTTTTAAATTGAATTTAGAACTTTTGGCATGGCAATAGTGTGACATTTGGAATGGGCTGAAGTTTTACCAAATCAAGTCCAACTAAACTGTAAACAAGTATTGCAGCATGCATTGGATCTAGTGAGTCCTGAGAAATGCAAGCCCTAGTCATTTGCTTTTCTAATCTGCACAATTGATACATTATTTTTTCATTCCTTCACATGAGTGATCTGCAGAGAAGAGTGCAACTGTTTGCAGTCTCCATAGTGTGATCACCCTGGTAACTTTTCACTCTTTTGATCTTGACATGACTGAGCACTTGAAAGAGAAGCTAACAGAAGTCAAAACTATTAAATCAAAATCTTTCCAGTTTGTGACAGGATTAATAATTCATTAATCAGTGCTTTTTGTCCTTAAAAAATCTTATATACACCACAGCAGCTAAGATGGCCAACTCCACCAAGATTATGCACAGCAAGATCAGCTTGTTTGTTGCAATTCTGGAATGAAAGAGGAAAGAATGAGAGTTGTGATCCTGTGAATTTTTATTTTAATTAATTATTTAAGAGCATTGCCATATAAGAATAACAAAATAAGGCGAACAAGTAGCTTTAGATAAACAATTAACTTAGTACCAAACAAATACAATAAACAGAGCAAAACACAATTTGATGCAAGAATAACAGTTTAATATAGATACGACAGGATAACTACAACAGTGGGTAGCCAAGTACTGTGGGCCCAATTTGCTTTAGATAAACAATTAACTTAGTACCAAACAAATACTAACAATAAACAGAGCAAAACACAATTTGATGCAAGAATAACAGTTTAATATAGATACGACAGGATAACTACAACAGTGGGTAGCCAAGTACTGTGGGCCCAATTTGCTTTAGATAAACAATTAACTTAGTACCAAACAAGTACTAACAATAAACAGAGTAAAACACAATTTGATGCAAGAATAACAGTTTAATATAGATACGAAAGGATAACTACAACAGTGGGTAGCCAAGTACTGTGGGCCCAATTTGCTTTAGATAAACAATTAACTTAGTACCAAACAAATACTAACAATAAACAGAGCAAAACACAATTTGATGCAAGAATAACAGTTTAATATAGATACGACAGGATAACTACAACAGTGGGTAGCCAAGTACTGTGGGCCCAATTTGTAAAACAAAAAAATTAAAAAGCTAATTAATATAGACAGACTTAATTATTGGCAATGTGTTACAGGATGAGCAAGACTGGGAAAAGTTGCATCTAAAGCATTTTGTTTTAAAGGTACAGGGGTTATCACAGTCATAGTCATCTGAGGCAGTGAAATAGTATTTTAACACCGCAGATTTACAGAAGACAGGTTGCCCATGTTCAAATTCAGTTTGTTGGCTGAAGTGTTCCATACTCTAGAAGAACTGAGAAGGAAGGATTTCTTAATCCAACATCCCTAACAATGAATAAATCTTGACAGTACTCTATTTTTCTCAGGTATTACAGCTTACAGGGGAGTCACAAAGTCCTTAATAGTAATTGATGCCTTTTTTCAGTCTGTTTAACTAAGAACCTTATTATCCTAACTTTAAAATTAAACACCAAAAACATTTTCAAAAGGGAAAATTAATGCTTGAGTTAACTTTTAGTAGTGCTGAACAACTAAGGAGATCCCATAATACAATCGTGTGAACAGAAGGAAGGGATGGGGAGGTAAAACACTAACAAGTCCTAGTCATTATTACCTAATGGCCATGCTGTTCAATATTCTCTTGCTTTTGCCCAGACCTTGATCAACATCTTGGAGCTGTTGTAGACAACATAAAAAATCAGAAATTTACACATGGAAAAAAGAAATGTAAAAACGATCGTGAAAGTAGCAGATGAATAATGGTTTGAAAAAATAAAACAACACTTTTAAGTTTAAAACAAGACATGTTTCGACATACTAGTCTTATGCCATCTTCAGTTGCAAATGTTTGTTACAATTTGAATTTTAACTGTATACAGAGTTTCATATTACAAAGATTAACTATTATTTGAATAATAATGACAACAAGTATAAAACATGAGGCATTCGACTACAAAACTTACTAAATAGAAAGGGTTAATCCAACATGTTGTAACTGTTGGTTTAAAACAGGCCTCTCCCATTTAATATGCAGAGCCTCTAACTTTAATTTGCAACTTAGAGGTTGCAGTTTAAATTGTAACGAACATTTGCAACTGAAGATGGCATAAGTATGTCAAAATATGTCGTTTTAAACTTAAAAGTGTTGTTTTATTTTTTCAAATGTAAAAACATTCAAAGAACGTCCAAGTTAAATGCTCTTCATTACCCTATCTCTTGTTCTGATGAGTGACTCCCTTTGGTCCCCTAACTCGTCAATTATTTCACCACCAATTTGTTCTGCAAAATTATGACAAACATAATTATAGTAAGCCTTATTCCAAGCCAAGGTTATAAGGCACACAACTTACATAGATACATGTATTAACATGAAAAATGGATGTGCCGCTTTTTATGTGGGATAATGTAAGTATACCAAGTTATAAATCATGTTAGATTTAAGTCTTTTTTTCTCCTGTGCAACAAAATGCACAATAGGAACCACGCAGCAGTGTTTTCATTGGCCAACGCACAATAGAAGGCATGTGGCCGTGTTTTTGTTGGCCAATGCACAATAGAAGGCACGTGGTGGTGTTTCATCATAGTCCAAAGTGCAAAGCATTGCATCATTATTGTACCATCAAAAGCCTTGAGAAACGCGACTCATAAATATCTTTCTGTTCAACCTTTGTGGTGGGCTGTCTTGCTTGAATTATTGAGAATGTTGCTATATCTTTGTAAAGTTGTGAAGAATTTAATCCAGTAGAGTTTGTCCATGTGAAAAGGTTTGCCAAATTTAAGGAAAAGGTTGAAGCCCCACACATGCTAGAATGCCGTGACAGTTCTATATTTAGAAAAATCACAAAGTTGTTTATGATTGGGAAGATATCACAACTCGATCACTGTGACAGTTCTATATTTAGAAAAATTGCAAATTTGCTTTAAGTTGATTATGTACGTGTCTGAACAAAAAGGCATATATGAACAAAAAGGCCTTGTGCAAACCCAAAAGCAAAGCATTAGCTGGATATTTTTCAAGAATCAGAAAGTGTGCGTCCAACTTCTGCATCACAAAGGTATCCCGAGTAAGTGCTCATAGAGTGTCTTGTTTGTTCAAAACTGAAAGCCAACAACAGTCAGCCTTGAGCTTGAGTTGACGGCCAGAATGTAACAAACTTGCCAGTTTCAACAGCAACTTTAGTTGATCTTGCAATGCTTTCTGATGCTCTGTTCAGAGTTTCTGTTCCATGCATCACCTTGTTTCTCTGTGCAGCCTGACAAAAAAATGATTATGCACCATGGTTGGTAGCAGCCATACAAAACCTTGTGCCTTGTGTAATTACATTTTTTTAATTACATCAACACCCATCCTGGTAAAGATCCTATGCTTCAACAGGTGCCAAGTATTAAGTGTTCAAAACCTGCGTTCCAGTAAAGTTGAGCCAAACAGTTCATACAGTCAAACCTCAATTATCCGGACTCAACAGGACTGTAATGAATAGTTCGGATAATCGAGAGTCTGGATAATAAAAAACATGAATATTAATGAGATAAACATGAATTAATTAGGAAACCAAAACTTCACTTTGCAACAAAACAAGTCTCAGCCAATCAGAACTCAATTGAATACACTGTACTTACAATGCGTACCAGCGCTTAGAAATTCGATGTTTGAAAGAAAAACAAAGTCGTTTTAAACACACTTTCAATGCCTAAATTAAAATGAATTCAAAAGAACAGCATTTTACTTTTAGGAATCTCCATCATGCCTTATTAATATTCATGAAAATAATGGGACCAGAAGAAATATAGTCCAGATAATCTAAAAGTCCAGATAATCAAGGTTCAACTGTAATGGTTTTCTTGATTGCAGCAATTTAACCATAATAGCAATCACAATTCCAATAAAATTATCAAAAACCCACACGGCCCCACAAGCTTGCAGCTTTAAATCTTTACCGTGTATAAATAAAGTTTCTTTACCTTTTACCTTTAAACAAATGATCACCATGATCACTGTAAGTAAAATTTTTGATAGCCATTGATTCAGGTTAACTTTGATTTAACCTTGGCTAAATCTCAATTTCCATTGTTTCCTAACATTAATTATACTTAATAAGGGTTAGGAAACAAAGGGAACTGAGATTCAAACTGGGTTGAAAAATGTTAAATTAATATCAAATTTGACCTGTAACATTGACACAGACTTAAATTTCACTGCTTAATGCTGGAAAGCAGCAGAAAGAAATGAATTCATTTCAGCTTACCATGGGATCTGTATCAAAAAGTTCATCTCGTCCAAATGATACATTGACTTGCCCACTGGGTTTTCCCTGATATTAAAGAAAATGACAGGAATTTTAAGGCTTTTTTCTGAAATTCTTCATTAACCCCAAAACCAGCCATGCAGAACCATGTCCCTTGTACCGCTTGTGACATCATCAGTTTTAATGCCCGTGGATAACTTTTACATGTGGCATGTGTAGAGGGAAGAGATCTTTCAAACCATACCCAAATAAGCACCATTCCGTCAAACAGGCCGGAGAAAATGCTAAAAAACCAAGTGACGTGGAGCCGAAAATTTGAATGAAAATCTTGTTCCACAACCCACCTGCACTTCCTTCCACCTAATCCTGTGATCCTAAAAGTTTTCCACAAATCTTTTCCCACCAAAAGAAAGCCCACGAAATGCCCAGCAAGAGAAAAGAAAGTGAGGCAAGAAATGCAAACGATAAGGGGAAAGCGAAAGGTAGAAGGAGAAAAAAACTATATCTCTAAATTTTGTTTTCTGTGCATGCCTGATCTTGGAAAGCTAATACCAAGCATCAGGAACAGAAGGGTGTGATCATGAACTCCACCAGCAAACAGAGTTTTGGGCAGTTTTGGTTCTTTTTGGCTAGAATCTGGCCAGAAAAAGGCTTGACAGGCTTCAAAAGGTGTTTTTCGGCAAAATGCTCAGGAGTCAATGGGTTAAGTAAGTGATAAAACAAAAGTATATGATTGTGAAATGCGTTTACCTGAAATCAACCCAGTACAAGTAATCTGCACGGGTGATTTGAAATTTGCAATGAAACTTAATACCAAAATTGCCACAACAGCTGCATAAAAAGTCCCTCATGCAAACAGTATTTAAGCTTACCAAATCTCTCCTGAGCTGATCAAAATCTCGTCTGTATCCACGTATTTTAGACATCATGGAATTTCTGTAAGCCCCTGGAGCAGAACCAGCTTCTTCTTCCATCTCCTCGATCTAGGCAGAATAATTATATAATTTAGGGTTTTATTAGAAGGTGGAACCTGGATACTGGCACCCTTGCATCTTGAGCACAGTGCCCACCTTTGCCAAATGTTAAGAAATTGAAAAGGGCAGCGCAAACAAATATCATGGATGCCCTCCTATTTTGAGTCATATACCCTCCTATTTCTACAATGAAGGAAAACCTCTGATATTTCCTTTTGTGATAAAAAAATTCCCCTTATAAATATAGAGCTCAAAGGTTAGGAGAGAATTAAGGAAGAATGTGAATAGGCAGGGTTCTTAGCTTACAGCTTACAGGTTTCACACCAGTAAGAAATGTAAAATGGACTCGGAATAGAATCAAGACAACCATCAAGGGTGTGAAAATCTTCAAATAATTGAAGGGCTCGGAGCATAACCAACCTATGTCAAATTTTAGGTCGCTTTTCGATTTTGCTCAGATTTGTCCAAATTTCAGCATGTGAACTGCAATTCGATTGAAAAGCATTGCCTGTTTTTTTTCCTGATTATTTTTTCGTTTTGGAGGTATGTGTGTAAAAAATGTGTTTTTCCTTGCATACACAAATAAACCAACCTTCTACAAGAGTGGTTTGCAAATTGCATTATTATATCTTCTTCCAATCAAATTGCAGTTCACACGGAAAAATTCAGACAAATCTGAGCAAAATCGAAAAACGACCTAAAATTCGACATAGGTTGGTTATGCTCTGATCTCTTCAATTATGAACACTATGGTTGGTCAAATCGCACTTGCATTACATCTCAACATATGCATGCACCCTATGTCATGCATGTGCATTGTGGAATTTATTTATTTATTTATTTAATATTTACAGATTCAGAGCAGAGCACAAGGCGCATAAAACAAAAGGACACTAGGTCCCCTGCAAGGTTTTAGTGCCTGACCCCACCCCCAACTAAAATAGGAAACCCTCCCTGTAGGAATTATGATGCATGCAGGCTACGTCACAAGTGAGCTTG
>JAEMWC010000938.1:0-32500 GCA_016490735.1 Pachyseris speciosa
GCGGATAGCTCAAGCTATCCGAACAACAGAACTAATCTTTCCATCAAATAGTGCATACCATGTATACGCCAACGGGCGTCTTGTTTGTTAATTAAAAAGGCCCCGAAAATTGTTAAGAATAGCATATTTCCGAGCATTGAGACGGCAAGAGAGAATGATTTTGACACCCGTTATAGTAATTCTCGTATGCTGAAAGACTCTTCGTGGTTGCTGTGTAAAAATTTTTGTTTTCATTCGCTAACACTTTATGTTTTCACATATCCGAATGCTAAATAAAGGTAAACAAATGATCGTGGGGTGATATGTTCAACCAAGCATAACGCGGTAAGAAATAAAGATATAAATCATCTCCTGTGAAATGCGCCACCGCGATTTTCAGTTAGTTGTCAAAAGATTTTGAATTAGACAGTTCTGCAAAATATACCTCACTTATTTTGTCTTCATTCTGAGCTGCTGTACTTCAGCAAAATAATTTTGAACAAACTTAGCTCATAAAATGTGCATTTCGTTACCATATGCAAAATAGAGGATATTTTGTTTCGTCTATATGCAAATTTTTGGCGTCTGGTTTATCATGGTTTTTCCAGCCAGTTTATCGGCGGTTAAATTTAAAAGCAGCTGTGATAGGTTATTTGCTTGTTTATTATAACAATGGCATGGACAACAGCCTTTTGAAGTCTTGTGTATTGTCTTTTGTATCCTTTGTTAAAACAACACGTATCCAAATGAGGGAAACGATCAACAAACGAAAGGTTCCATGTAAAAATACGCAGGGCAAATTTCATTTAAAAAAATATTGGGAAAAAAGTGTGCATTATACACGGGTTAAATATGGTACATAAAGCACATTCAAATTTAGTTCATCTCAGCAAGTGCTGCTTGCCGTCGGGAAACTTGTGATAAAAACATGCTAGCTCGATGGTCTCTCCACTAGTCCCGGGCTATCGGACAGCACTTTTGTCGTGCCCTGGATAAGAATCCAACTGAGGCAAACCAGGTGGCTATTTACAAGGATGACAAAGGACTTGAACCAAGGACTACCAGAACAAGCCAGCAAGCAGCCACAGAGGGATTTGAACCGGGGCAACAGCAATGAAATCCATCACCGTAACTGCTCGGCCATCCTGCCCCCTGCTTTGTAACTTGTTTGTGACAGAGATAATAATATAAATATCATTAAATGTGTCTAGCTTTCTTTTTTTATTCAATTGTTTCATTTTCAGATTGAATCTAAAGTTACATTGGGAATTAGTGGCATCTGATAGTTTTATTCTCAGTGGTGGCCTCACTGGGCTTCTGGAGCTATATTGGTGAAGCAGCTACCCTCATCATCATTGAAGTTGTTCCCTTCCTTGTTTTGGCTGTTGGTGTCGACAACATCTTCATCCTAGTACAAGCTTATAGCGCCAGAGTCAACTTGTTGACGAACCTGTTCCTCATAAAGTTGGGCGTGTCCTTGGAGAGGTTGCACCTAGTATGCTGTTACATCTTTGTCCGAATCAGTGGCATTTGCACTGGGTTAGTTGGAACTGAATTTCAGTAGTACACAATTGCCTTCAGTGCTGGTGTCAATGCCATTGATTGCATCTACCTGTGAATGCACGTGCCCAAAACATGTTTTCTCAAACATCTGTGTTTCAGGTGTCAAATTTTTAAAGTTTTCCTGCCCAAATGTGAAGTTCCTTCAGTGTTTCTCGCGGTTCAATTCACTGTCAATGCAGTCAAGAAATCTGAGGAAAGTCAGCGAAAATCCTTTTTGGTAATTATATTTTTTTCCTTTCTTGTTGACTGAAAACATATCCCTGCGAGTAATGAAAACTAGCTGAAACTTCGCAATTTGGGCAGGAAAACTTTAATGTTTGACACCTGAACACGGGTTTCATTAGAAGCTGGCAACCAGTGAAAATCACCACCTACTTTGTCAGAATTTACCTCTTACCGCCACCTACTTTGTCTGTATTTTTCACTCAAATTATTTAAAAAATTCATCAGGTTGCTGCCTAATTTAGGCAATTTACCCGTGTATAAGTCGATCCCGTGTATAGTCGACCCCCTATTTTGGAGCCAAAAAATAAGCTTTTTTATTTCTGCTTCAGAATTTTCTTGAAAAACTAATCTTATATCTCTTAGAATTTTCTTTCAGCTACAATGGTTACACGAAAAAAATCACAGCAAGTTTGGACGTAAAGTTTATTATTGCGTGTATGCGAGCGTTTAAGCGTGTTTTAGCAACACGTGTATAAGCGGCATTTTCTTCATAAGTTTTTAAAACGCTCACAAAATCAATACTAATCCTTAACAAACCTTTACCGTTGTGGAGAGTTGTAAGCAGGTTTAGAAGACAGGCTAAACGCCAAAGAAGCTCAAGAAACTTCGAAAATACCTCGATAAACAAAGTGCCTCGCTGCCTGGGAACTTGGTAACCGAGCTAGCTACTAGGTTGGTTGGGTATGGTAACTAATAACTGTGGAAAAGCAGCGAACGTTCGAAGCTACAATAGAAATGTGGCTTTCGTCGAGCGGACTTGCCGCTTTATGGTAACAAATATCAGTTCTTTATTCCAGAATTGTGCCAGTGAGTATCTACAGCATTCAGCTTTACTTTAGAGAGAATCTTAAAGCGTTTTAACTTGAACTGCTCAAGTGGCTCGGGGAAAAGATCTCGTCACTTGTACCGTGTAAAAGTGGATGTTTGTCGACATATGAGACATTATTATGCTAATTTGTCCTGAACTTTTTTTATCTCAGTTTTTGACCCATGTATAAGTCGAGGGCGATTTTTTTGGACCGATTTTTAGGCTGTAAAAGGTCGACTTATACACGGGTAAATACGGTAGCTGAGACAGCTATTTCAAACTTATTGAAAACCCTGGCGCGTGTGTTTGGGTACATGTAGATGCAATCGATGGTAAGAATAATTAGGAGTCCAGTGAAATTTTATGTTGATGTAGGTTGGAAAGTGTTTGGAGCTACCAGAAGTTCTTTGGGCTTGAGCTCCCTGGGTTCTCTCCAGGAATCCTGGCTGTAACAGGCTAGTTACTACTTACCCAGGGAGCCCCTGTAACAGGCTAGTTACTACAGTAACTACCTCAGGGAGCCCTGTAACAGGCTAGTTACTACTACCAGGGACCCTGTAACATGCAAGGTGCTATTACCCAGGGAGCTCCTATTACAGGCTAGTTACTATTACCTCAGGGAGCCCCGGTAACATACTAGGTACTACTACCCCAGGGAGCCCTGTAACAGGCTAGTTACTACTACCCAGGGAGCTCCTGTTACAAGCTATTACTATTACCCCAGGGAGCCCCAGTAACATTCTTGGTACTACTACCCCAGGTACCCCCTGTAACAGGCCAGTGACAAGTACCCCAGGGAGCTCCTGTAAGAGGCTAGTTACTAGTATCCCAGGGAGCTCCTGTAACTGGCTACTTACTATGTTGTAGTACCCCAGGGAGCCCCTGTAACAGGCTAGTTACTAGTACCCCAGGGAGCTCCTGTAACAGGCTAGTTGAGAGTTATAGATCTAACAGACATTTTTTTTAGAGTTTTTGAAGCCAGTGAAACCCTAAACTATGAGTGTTGAAATGTTTTCTATTTGATTTATGTTTCATGATGTTGTTTTTATAGGTGCAATGTCAACCATGCCAGCAGTCAGGATTTTCTCCTTGTATGCAGCTGCTGCAGTGTTCTTTTGATTTCTTACTCCAGATCACAGCATTTGTAGCTCTTCTGTCACTTGATCCAAACGCCAAGAGAACAACCGTCTGGATTTCCTCTGCTGCATTAAAGAACCAAAGAAAAGCTCATCTGAGCCAATTTCTTGTAATGTGTTACATTGTCATGAAGTACTTCGCAGATGTTTTGCTGTTTGATTTTGTACGACCATTTGTGGTGAGTAACGTCATTTGGCACAACATTAACCCATTGGCACCCGTGCCGGCCAAAACCGGCCGTAAAAAACTCCCATGCTTCAAAACATTGCAACTCTCTCAATCGCACGAATATTGCCTTAACTGTTAGTTGTGAGCACGAAATGGAATGCCCTTTAAATTTGGATATCCAATAAATGCAAGAAACGTAGCGATTTTTACCAAATATGGCCTTTTGAGTTTGGACAAGAACGAAACTGGCCGTTTTTAACGTCAAAGAGAAACAACAAAAATGCCCCTTTTTGCCTTCATGTTTTTTTAGGGAAATCATCGTCGAAAAACCAAAACTCAACCATCATAACGAAATTCAGTCCTTTTTCTAGCTTAGAAATGACTTTTTTTGTTCATATTCTTCTCCCGAGCGTAGATACAGCCTTTTTGTTCGTGCATTCGGGCCTTCCCGACATTTTCCACATCTTCAGCGCATTGCATGCTGGGAACTAACGAGAATTTTTGACAGCGCCCGTTCCTTCCCCAATTCTTTCACATATAAACTAAGTCTAGCCACTCCGACTACCGCCAAATTTCCTGCTCCTGGTTATCTTCAGTACACAGAAATTCCAAAATATGTGGCGTAGGTCGAGAATTCATCAATAGTCGAGTCCCAAAGGTACTAAGTGTTCGATCGGCCAAATTCCCAGTTCGTCGAGTAACAAGCCAAATTCAACAAAAAGTACATCACTTGCTCGATTCTTTGAGAAAGTGGACTCTTAGCTACCGTCACGCTTAATGATGCTCATCAGGCAGCCGCTAAAGATGAAAAATGGCTGTAAATTTAGCACAAATCGCAAGCAAACCGAACTTGGGCATTGCTGTCGCTTCACGGATAAAAATAGCTACGTCAAAATGACGTTTTCAGAAACTTGAGCCTCCAGTGGCTTAGGACAGCACCACTTTTCCCTGGTAGTTCAAATAAAGAGTCACGAATTGCTATTCATCGTTTATAGGTGGAAAATCACTCCAAAAATGTAAAACTGCGGTAGTCAATGGGTTAATATAATGTTCGTGTCATGTACATAGTCATACAGTGTCTGAGACGTTCTTGTTGTTATTTGTTTTTCTAGATTGCCTTTTTTATGGCTCTGCTGTTCTGTAGTATTGCTTTCACTCCAAAGATTGCAGTGGGGCTTGATCAAGAGCTTGCACTTCCAAAGGTGAGTACAGTACAAGGGTGCTCTTCTCTCAGATTAGTTTAGGACTTCAAGATCAACAGTATGAACATTAAAAAGCTGTTGTTGTTTTTGTTGTAGTTGCTACAAATAATTATTTGCATTTTATCTTTGCTTAGCTAGGAGCTACTAGAAACTTTAGTTTTTTTAGCCCCTAGACACCTTTAAACTTAAATAGTTAAGCTTTTCTTTTCCTCCTTTATAGCTCTCACATACACGGCTTCTAAAAATGTAACGCTAACAGTATATATAGGTGTAATAAAGATTGTTGTTGTTGTTGTTGTTTAATTTAGAATGAGTTGCCTTACACATAAGATTAAAACTAGAACTGGTAGCATTCCAGATGTCTTCTCTGATATCCTGACTCCAGTAAATCATGTGCACAGCTATAACACATGATTTGCTAATAACCTGAATTTCTTTAGGCCAAGAGTGTCAACCAATATGGGTAAATCTACGTATAGATTCTCGAGCCCAAAATTTGGGAATCTATACCCCTCAGAATTAAAAGTCTGCCCTACAACACTTTTAAGAATGAGTATAAATGCTATCTTTTGTATAATCAAACATGATTTTGTTGCTGCTGCTGTTTATTAATTTGATTTTGCTGACTGTGTTTTATTTTGCTGCTTTTTCATTTCTTTCTCTTTCATTTCTTTCTTTTTTTTTTCTGAAAACTAAATAGAACGTACATACTTAACTGAATATTTAATGTCTTATGCTGCCATTTACTTGGCCATGGCGGTGTCCAACAGAAAGCTTTCGCTACTTTGGACACCGCTCACATATTAATTTATTTCTAATGGCTTCATATTATTTTATGCTTTATTATTGTCACTTCTGTAACTTATAAATTGTATTTAAATGCCCTTTATAGTGTAAATAAAGATTGATTGATTGATTGATTGGTTGTTGAACAGTCAAGGGCTGTACTAGTAAAAAAATTTAAACATTTAAGTGAGAATACATGTGTAATATACAAAAGCATCCAGGGATGACAGCTGACCTTTCAAACTCCTCATTGTCATTAACTGAGTTATTATACATTTAACCATCATAATCTAGTTACATTTTGACCAGTAATCTTTTACCTGTAGAATGTCATCTGCTGTCACTTACATGTAGAAACACCCACAGCTAAGCCTAACCATGTTCACTGAGCAATGCATGTATTATTAATTTATGTTAATTTTGTTAAACAGTGGTTGTTTTTTTCAGTTTTTATGTACCAGAGTTTTAGCCAGAAAGTTTTACTTGAGGCCAAAGTGACCTTTTTTAGGGGCCAGACTTATTGGAAAGGGGCCAAGAAATTGAAAGCGGCAAAAGGAAAAATGTATCAGGGTAATAAGGAAAATAAGCAACTTTTATTTGGTAACTTGGGGAGCAGGGATGGCGTAGTGGTGAGAGCACTCGCCTTCCACCAATGTGGCCTGGTTGATTCCCGGACTCGACGTCACATGTGGGTTGAGTTTGTTGTTGGTTCTCTTCTCTGCTCCGAGAGGTTTTTCTCCGGGTACTCCGGTTTTCCCTCTCCACAAAAACAACATTTCCAAATTCCAATTACATCTGCTTGTAAAGCGCATTTGATCATATACACATGGAAAATGCGCTATATAAGTTTAAATTATTATGAAATTATTAATTATTATGTGCATAAAATGCCATAGAATTTCTTAATTTTATAGCATGCTTTCTTAATAGATTATTAAACATTACAAATCAAATTCTGGGTGTGAACCAAATACACATGAAATAGTTTTTCAGGAGTTTTGAGAAAACCTCGCCAGGTTACTTGCAGTGGTGATGCTGATTATTCCACGACATACATGGTTCTGAATGATCGAATGTGTATCGGTTTTGGTCTGCTTTTTAGTTGTGTTCTGTATTAAAACCGCTATTCAGTTGAAGGGCTGAGAGCATAAACTGCCTATGTGTAATTTTAGGTCGTTTTTCGATTTTGCTCGGAAATGAAACAAAAATCAGTGAATAAAAATACCGGACAATGTTTTTGAATCGAATTGCTTGCAAGTCAAATGCAAAAATTTGTTTCATTTCCGAGGAAAATCGAAAAACGACCTAAAATTACACATAGGCAGTTTATGCTCTCAGCCCTTCATATGTCTGCCTTATTAACATGCAAGCAATGCCAAGGGTATTCTTTATGCGGAAAGGGTTTTGGACTCATAAACAACCCACAAGATGCCCATCCGACTTGGAAATGGTCGACTTTTTTAAATGCAGCGCTTATTACCAGTGTTTTGCTTAAACTGATAGTGCTCAAGAAGCTTCCTTAGCTGGAAAACAGTGCGTAACATTCTGGGTTGACTTAAAAAACAGCACACAGCAGTCTTGGTTAACCTTAAGCCAGCGCGCATAGATTTGTCCAACTTGAAAACAGCACTCAAAAGGTTTAGGGTTATTGTTAAGTTTAGAGTTAAGGTTAAAATTAGGGCTAGGGTTAGGGTTAGAGCTAGGGATAGGGTTCGGCCTAGGGCATTGCAAACGTTAATGTTAAAGTAAGCAGCATATTTTGAGTCTCGTACAGGTTTCTTGGTTCCTCCAAAATGAAAAAGCGCACAGGTTTCTTGGTTGATTCTTAATTCTTTCGGGAAGGCTTTGGCCGATATAAGTAAAGTGTTGAAGAGGGTGTTTTGGTTGAAAAGATCGGACTTGATTCTAACTCAGTGCTTAAAAAGCTTGCTGTCGGCTGAGAAATAGAATAAAATATTAAAGACGGTTGTTGTTACTTGAAGATAGCTTTTGGCCAATCCAACAACTTCTGTTCATGAGCAACACCGAAAATTTGTGTTAACGATGTTCAAGGGCAAAATTAAGAGTTAAAAGAGTAAGCTGTTTCCTGTCGGTTTCCACTTTGAAACAGAGCTTTGACTGGCGTTTCGCGTGCTTTTGGTCGTTGAAACGATTTTGAAGGGTTCATTTTCGTCGTCAATGGAACCAGTGGAATGAAAATCATGCCACAAATCAATGTAAATGACGACAGTGAAAAAATTGGAACAAAATACTTAACTATTTTTGTTGGCTTCAAGATGTAAAAATTTGCATAAGATGTGAAATTTAATCCATATCATCTGATGCGTAACAAACGACTTGTTAAAATGTCTCTCATGCAAATACTTTTTTGCTGGTGTTTTCTCGCTTGAAAATATGTTTTGCTGATGTTTACAAGCCTCCATAGAATCAAAATAACCGAGCTGATCGACGCAAAACTGATTTATATGTTGAAATTTGGCAGCATGTCTCCCTGTGTTTACAATTAACAACTCGATGACCGACCACGAGTAATATTTTCCACGCGCGCCCATGCAACTTTTCCCTGGATTGTTTTCAAGATACTCATCGAAAACAGACAGACTTCTTATCATGCTGATTCTCTCTCAGATGAATTCTCCGTAATGTTTCCAAATTTTGACGAACTGTTTCACAGCTTTGATGGCCACGAGACACCACCACTTCGGCCGCAATGAATTGTGGGAATGTTATGCCCTCCGCGAGCGAAAGACACTCTGCAAACATCACTGAGCATTTTGCCCTAAACTCGAAAAACACCTCTCCTTTTCGCAAATTCTAGCACTACAACCTTTCAGAAATGGACCAAGACTAGCAAAACCAAGCCGCTTTTGAAACGAGAGATGTTTTCAGAGTTTTTTTTCTGCCTGGCTCTTAATCTCTACTCCCAAACCGGAGAGTCAAATTAATCTCTCTCTTCATGGTTTGGCAAGCAGAGAAAACACGACTGGCTTCTTTCAGCCGTATTAGACTTGCGGATCTAAAGACTTCATGATGTCCTTCGACCACCGAGCGAACAGGCAACTTGACATAATTCGATTAAACCAAACAAACAAGCTAGCGTGGATCGAGTCGGGAGCTTCGGCAGACACGTCGCGTAAGTACCAATGCTTTAACCGCCAAAACTTTTAGTCTATGTCACACTATGGAGCAATCCTTTCTACCTGTCAATCATTTCATGTCCAGTTTCAGTTTTACCCTTCAGTTACGAACGTTTGGCGCTTAGTTTTCAAATAAAGAATACCCTTGGGCATTGCTTCATGCATGTTAATAGGGCAGACATATGAAGGGCTGAGAGCATAAACTGCCTATGTGTAATTTTAGGTCGTTTTTCGATTTTGCTCAGAAATGAAACAAAAATCAGTGGATAAAAATACCGGACAATGTTTTTGAATCGAATTGCTTGCAAGTCAAATGCAAAAATTTGTTTCATTTCCGAGGAAAATCGAAAAATGACCTAAAATTACACATAGGCAGTTTATGCCCTCAGCCCTTCAATTAAAAAGAGATACCTTTTACTACACTATGCCTATGTACACCTGTGGACTTGTAAAAGGAAAGGGCCAAAATTGGCCATTTCTTCGTCTTTCTGGGGGCCATCTCTTATTGCAACGAGGGATTCCTGCAATGGTGCGGTCTGGCAGAAGCACTGTGTACAGTGTAGTGATGTAGTTCAAGTAACACTAGGATGAAACTTAAAACTCTGAGTAATTTTTAATTAGCAAATCCTTTGCCTTAAGTGCCAACTGTGTTGTTTTTTTGTCCCATCGATTTTAGGATTCCTATGTTTTGCATTGGTTCAGAGACATGAAAGACTACTTGCATGTTGGTCCACCTGTGTACTTTGTCGTCAATGAGGGTTATGACTATGAACATCCTGTGGGACAGAACAATATCTGTGGCGCTGCTGGTTGTGGCTCCGATTCTTTAGTGCAACAAATCTACATTGCCTCTTTAAGTCCTGGGCAGTAAGTAGCAAGTTCCTTTACAATCCACATTCTCTTGTAGCCACAGCTCTCATAAGCAACTGACTCTGTTCACCATTCATTGTTATAAAATCCTATTTGAGTCTTGTTTTGGATTTAACACACCATTAAGAATCTGTTGTAAGCAGCCTTCCCCCTAAAGCCTCATATCTGACTGTTGTACTCACTTAAACTGAAAGGCCCTTTGCCGTGCTGTCGTGCCATTTTTGGGTCAGAATTTTCTCAAATCAGTTTGGTTCTTGTTATCATGTAATATATTGATTTAGCCAAGCCTAAAAGCGGAGCTCCACGATTATAATTTTCTTGTACTGGTATTGAACATCTACGCATGGCTTTCCTTGTGCCAATATTTTATGGTTAGAGCGGTCATCAGGAATTGACCGCAGTGCAAAAACCTCAAAACATTAAAACATTACAAGAAAACAATGTACGACGCATATGTTTGTACAAATACAAATTTAAACAAACAAAAAAGAATCAAACATTTCATCCAACATCGTGCTGGACAAGCATGTTTGGCCATTTAGCCACATCTCTCAACATTGCTTTTAAATGGCTTTCCATGTTTGAATGGATCTAGATCACTGAAATATTTTCATCCAACATTTCGCGTTACGAACAAATGTTTGATCATTTAGCCACCCCAACCAACAAAGCATGCAACCAAATGAACTAAATAACGTGGAACTTTCAGCGACAATACGCGGTGTTTGGTCAAACATTGTTTGTGCGTTTACCGTACAAGCTCTATTAAGCCCCTGGGGGTTTATTTAATTTCAGGCCTCATTGATGGGGGCTTATTAGAGAGGGGGGCTTATTTCAAATCTTAAACCCTTCGTTTTCATCTTAAATAGTTTTTGTACAAAATTCAAACAACTACAGTGAAATGATAGCTGAGGTAATCTTTTGTCTCACGATTGAGTCACAAAAATGTGGATTGCAACGTTTCGACTGCTTTTCTGCTGGTCTTCATCAGGCGATGGTGTCGACTGGCTTCGTGTGAGTATAAGTAGCACTGTGGCTGGTGGTGATTTGTGTGTTTCGATCCTCGCGTAGGCTGTTATTGATTGGAGGACTTCGATCCTTGTCATTCAGACTAGAAATTGTTCCCTCAGCGGTCCGCTTTGGTACTGATCGGCTGTTCTGTTGTTTGATCGTGGGCATCCACGCTGCAGGAATTTCAATTCCACTGTCCCTGTTAATGTTGTTAGGGTGAAGTCTTGTGTGAATAGCCTCTTTAACCCTACGGGTGTACCAATGTGGGTCTCGGTCTCTGGTCATGTTGCTACAGTACTGTGCAAAAGAAATGAGAGCGAATTTCGAGAAAATACGTTAATTGTTCTTGTGAATTTTCGCCAAAATTCCGATCGAAATTTTGAATCGCACAGCGTGAAATTTCGCAGATATGGTGGCAAAAATTCGCAAACTCTATCGAAATTTCGAAGAAGGAGTGTTCGATTTTATAAAATTTCGAAAGATCGAATTTTCGAAGAAGTGAATTTTTGCCGAACTTTCACCGTGGAGAAAAGAATATCCGCGAAATTTCGTGGATCACTCTTGCAGAACTTGTGTACTGGACGTGTGTTTTGTTTACACAAATTAAGCTCATCACTGCCCCTGTAACCAATATAAAAGCGCTAGTATATTCTCGAACTGAAATCTGATACATGTAGCAATTTATTTGTAATAATGAGTGACCTTGATCCTTCATAAATCGCAGCACTTTTTGTAATGTTATATCCTAAGCAAACAAAGTTTCCTCTGCGCCTTTCGAAATCTGTTTTGTTTACACAAATTTATCACAGCCATGATCAAAAGCGCCACGTTGATTTACTTGAAAGACTTTATCAGCTTTTTCTGAAAGTGAAACTGTTAACTCAGATGCATAGTAAAAGCCGCAAGTTTTGGCTAGAAAACAGCTATTGACATGTACTTTTACGAGGCCATATCGTTTATGCAAATTTCTTGTTGAAATTCGAGTCGCACATCGTGAAATTTCGCAGATTACAAACGCTTTCGAAACCTCAATGAAAGAATTTTCAAGGCGGCTAATTTTCGCAGTGAGTAAAAGAATATCCGCAAAATTCGTGGCAGCAGAACTGTGTTGTGTACTGGACATGTGTTCTGTTTGCGACCGTAAACATGCATTATCAATTCTTCTCTTATCGATCGTAGCTAAGATTTATACACAAAGTTATCACAGACGTCATCAAAAGCGTCAGTTCGATCATGGTGCGATTTACTTGAAAGACTAATCAGTTTTTTTTCTGAAGGTGAAACCGTTAACTCAGATGCATACAATGCAGTAAAAGCCGAAAGTTTTAGCTAGAAAACAGACATAGACATGTATTATGAAGCGGCATTGTTCCTGAAAATTAAATTCTTGTTGAAATCTGATCGTTTGCACACATTATCACTTGGTAACAAAACAAGAATACTGCCGTGTGAAATCTGTTCTACTCCCAACTCATTTCGTGGATATGGAACTAAAATGTATTTCTGATTAGTCTTGAAATGACGCACAAATAGCGCTTTCATCAGCAAAGGAAACATGTTTTGAAATGTAAGATCTTTGCCGAGAGATCTTATACGCACCCTGGAAACAAGTAGAGAAGACAAAAAATAATTCTCATCCTGTGTGTTTAGACTGGTTTATTGTAAGTCTATTGTGTTATTATTTTTGGCACGCATCAGCGAGTGTGAATTTTTGGCGTCACGGCAAACATAAAATTAATAGTGATATCTCCGGTTGTACAAGGTGTGCAGAGACGATTAAAACGGCAAAATACTCTGGCTTCAAGGCTGAAATTCGATATAACACTGTTTATGATGCGCCGTCTAAAAACGAGTAATTTCTTTGCGAGCAAAGTCTATTGTGTTATTTTTTGCACGCACCAGCGAGTGTGAATTTTTTTGGCATCACGGCAAACATAAAATAGTGATATCTGCGATTCTACAAGGCATGCAGAGATGATTAAAACGGCAAAATACTCTGGCTTCAAGGCTGAAATTCGATATAACACTGTTTATGATGCTTCATCTAAAAACGAGTAATTTCTTTGCAAACAAAGTCTATTGTGTTATTATTTTTGGCATGCATCAGCGAGTGTGAATTTTCGGCGTCACGGCAAACCTAAAATAGTGATATCTCCAGTTCTACAAGGCGTGCAGAGACGATTAAAACAGCAAAATACTCTGGCTTCAAGGCTGAAATTCGATATAACACTGTTAAAAACGAGTAATTTCTTTGCAAGTAAAGTGTAAGGTGCTGTTATTTTTCAGCATGCGCCTAGGTTGCAATTAACCACTATGACGTTTTAAAATACAAACGCGCGTGCGGGAGAGTAAAAAGGGACTGAAGTTATGCATTTTCTTAAAAATAATAAATGTATTGGTCATGTACTTTTCTCAAGTTGGTGGCTTCTAAAAGAGCCGTTTTTTAAGGGTTTAATCAGCGCACTGACACGTTAATGTTTAGTCGCCCCGCCTTCTTCAGCAACGACATCTGGAATGGCTTTGTGTAGGACATAGTCGATGTACTTGTTGCACTTCCGCACAGTGATCTTCTTGCTCCAGAACTTCTTTATACCATCAATAAGTTCCTGTTTGGTCCGTTGCTTTACTCGGGATTCCAAGTAGAACTTAAGCTCATGCCACAAGTCTTCCATGGGATTGAGGTTGGGGCTTTCTGGAGGAGTCTGCCACCAGTTTATGCTGTTCTCTTCAAAGAAGGCTTTCGCAACTCTCGAAGTATGTTTCGGGTCGTTATCTGGCATGAAGCGATGCTCTGGAAGCTTCTCTCTGAGAAAGGGAACCAGCGTGGATTGAAGTATGTCACAGTAGAGGTCGGCTTCCATAATCCCCTCAAAGATGTAGATTTTCGTTGCTCCATGCCTGCTGATACCGGCCCAAACGTGGACTTTAAGCGGGTGCTTAGGCTTTGGCTTTCTCTTAGCTGGCTCGCCAATCTTCCGGTAGCACGTGCGGCGGAACTGTTGAACAGAGATCGAGCATTCATCACTGAAGACTATGTTGTGAAATGTATCTCCAGAGTCGATTACTCTCTGAGCAAACTCGAGTCTCTTGACTTTGTTTACATCTCAGATCAGCTGACAGTACTTTGTGTTTTGAAGGGTCCAACCAAGTTTTTTTGCGGGTTCTTCTTACAGTTGATGGATGAACTTCCATTCCACACTTGGAAAGCTTCTTTTGAATTTGGCGGCTAGTCGCTTCGTCATTTTTTTGCAACTCCGCTTCGATGAAGTCCCTGGCTACTTTATTCAACTTTCTGGGCCGACCTGGCTTCGGGAGGTCATCGATGGAAGCGGTAAGTTTTACTTTCTTCGTGATTGTTGCCACACTTGGATAGCTGACTGACAAACCTTCTTCTCCAAGTTGTTTAAAAATAGCCTTGGCCTGTAAGCCTTTGAGATGTAGGGCCTGAATTCCCTTACGAACATAGATTGATACCTTCGGCATGTTGAGCTGTTGCAATTGAGTGTTGCTGCGGATACTAGGCTACCCATGGCTGTTTGTAAATCAGTCCATCATACTGGAAGTATGTGGATCTAAGAACGAAACTCAAGAGGTCTGCAATCTGCGTAGGTGTTAGAGTCGTGCGGTTGGCAAGGCATGGGTCAGCTTCTAGTTTTCGCAGTGCAGTCTGTACTGCTCCTTTGATTGGAACGTTCATGAACAGTCACTACATCGAAAGACACCATGATCTCGTTTTCTAGTACCCTTTCACCGTTCAAAGTGGACGCAAAATGAGCTGATTTATCAATTGTGTAATCTGAGTTCCCTGTTAGGGGAGATAATACATCGGCTAAGTAGGAAGACAGATCATAAGCAAAGGTGTTCACACAAGAGACTATAGGTCTCAGTGGTGTGTTGGTCTTGTGTATCTTGGGAAGGCCATAAATTCTAGGTGGTTGCTTATGCTTGGGCCTGATCTTGTTATACACAGAATCTGTCAGGTGTCCACCTCGCTTCAGGCTCAGAAGTTTTTCAGTCAACTTTCAGCTTAAGCGGTCCGTTGGGTCCTTAAGAAGTTGGTATGGACCAGTCTCAATCAGTGCCTTCATCTTGTCATGATAGGTGTTCTCATCTAGCACTACACTGGCACAACCTTTATCTGCTGGGAGAATCATGATGGAGGCATCCTCTTTCAAACCTTTGAGTGCATGTTGCATCTCCCTGGTAATGTTAGGTTTGGGAGGCTTAGCCCGTTGGAGAATAGAGTTCACGCTTCTCCTAACAGTGTCGGCCTGTTCTGCGTCAAATGGTCTTATGGCAGACTCCACTTTAGCAATTATCTCAGTCGCTGGGATGCTACTAGGTGTTACAGCAAAATTTAACCCTTTCTGTAGTAAAGACACTTTGGGGTCACTTAAGGACCTGGAGGATAGTAGTTGATAACCCATTTGGATTTGTCAACTTGAGGTGTTATGTCGACGTGAGGTGTTCTGGTCGTTGAAACAGAAGACTGTTTCTCGAGCAATAGGTTATCAAACTTATCTTTCTGCCTGTCTCTGGTTTTATTAAACAGTCGTTGTGTATTGCATCTGATCTTTTCAAGTATCTCAGAAGCATCTTCAGGCGAAAGAGTGGCTGTTATGCTCTTCGCAGTAGAGTGGCTACTTTTTATCGCATCTCCCTTAGCTCTCTGAGCTAATCGTATTCTCTCTCTTAGCAATCTCAAGGATGCTAGTTCGGCTACTCTGTGACCGCCTCTTGTTGGAACTGGTGAATGGACTCGAAGGTCTCTAGGAACAACATGGTTCCTTGCACACCTTATAAGAAAGGTGAGATGGTTGGCATAACGTGCAAGCTTGTGTGAGCATCGCTCGTGTCGACAAATCAACCTTAGGGCTGTGCGCCCATATTTCAGGTCAATATTATGAAAGGTGTTCGTCATCATGGAACTGCAGTGAAACTTTGTTATTTAATAGGGAGCAGCAAACAGTATTATGTGTTTGAGAGTATATTTGTTCAAAAACAAACCAACTGGGCCTCATAAAGTGAATTTTGCTAGAGGGAATAGGAGGGACTAATTACAAAATCTCATGTCCCAAGGGGCAGGGGGTTTATTGGAGAGGGGGGGGGGGTTATTACAAAAACCGACTTTCAAACAGGGGACTTAGTAGAGAGGGGGGTTTAATAGAGCTTTTACGGTAGCCACCCAACGTCATGTTTGACAAACACGATGCTGGATGAAAATGTTTCATAGTTTAACTGGGGCTGTAATCCTTTTTTACAAGGAGTCATTGCGATGACGTGTAAATAAGATAAGGGCAAAAATTTTTGAAGCAGTTAAATAGATATGAAACATTAAAAAAAATACGACACAACGTTTGAATCTACAAGAAGACATGTTTCATATACTCAGTATCCATCTTCAGTTGAAGGATGTTTACAAGTGAGTGACTTATATAAAGTAAATAACAAGTAGGTGTTGATTACAAATTGTAGAATAATAGTTACAAATCAGTGAAAAGGTTACATAATACTTAAGGGATAAAGGGGAGAATAAAAAGTGCGAGTACAAAACTATAAAAAATGCTGAATACAAAAATAGTAATTAAAGTAAGAGTGTTAAATTAACATGTTTGAGTTATTTATTCAGTGTGGGTTGTTCCCATTCAATATGTACGGCTTCTTTGATCTTAAGTTGGAAATTAGTAGGAGCCATGTCTAAGATGGAAAAACAATTAAAAGAGCGTAGATTCTTACACGACTCAGAACCCTGAAGATGTTTATAGATATGGGAATTGCGATCCGAAAGTAAGCGCTCACAAACCCTGGTGCCAAAATGTCTAGTGGTTTCACCGACATAACAGACTCGGCTCCTACTAATTTCCAACTTAAAGTGCCCATAATGTCAAAAAATGTTTTTCGCTCATCTAATTCTAGATTTCATCAAATGAACTTTGGTGAAAAAATTTTTCAATTTGGATAAAACACGATTTTTTGACAAATTTTTACAAAGTTCAAAATTCTATTTTCTTGTGGTCGACCCCTGCCGCTGATCACAAGAGTAACGTGCTCAAAATGACCACGTGATTGATGTCTGTGACGTAGGTTCAGGAACCTCACTTGACCTTGAGTGCATATAAACACAGGTCGAGTGCGGGTCTTTTACGATATTGTGAGCTTTATTAGGTGTCCTTAGTGACCTCCACACTTTAATCCTTCTGAAGCAAAATTCCCACTTGTTTTCAAGTCAGATAAGTCACGACCCAAAATCACGTGTTCCTGAACCTACGTCATGACTCACTTTAAACCGAGGAAGACTGGTGTGAATGGTGGACCAAAATGGCGGCAAATTTGAATGTCTTTAAAAAATTATAAAAAAAATGCGTTTTATCCAAATCGAAAAATTTTTTTCGCAGAAGTTCATTTGGTGAAATTTAGAATTAGATGAGTGAAAAACATTTTTTGACATTAAGGGCACTTTAAGATCAAAGAAGCCCTACATATTGAATGGGAACAACCCGCATTGACTAAACAACTCAAACATGTTAATTTAACACTCTTACTTAAATTACTATTTGTATTCAGCATTTTTCATAGTTTTGTACTTGCACTTTTTATTCTCCCCTTGTATCCCTTAAGTATTATGTAACCTTTTCACTGATTTGTAACTATTATTCTACAATTTGTAAGTAACACCTACTTGTTATTTACTTTATATAAGTCACTCACTTGTAAACATCCTTCAACTAAAGATGGATACTTGAGTATCCGAAACATGTCTTCTTGTAGATTCAAACGTTGTGTCGTATTTTTTAAATGTTTCATAATTATAATAATTATTATTATTATAAAAGGACATTTCACAGCGCATACATGAATCGGCGGACGTACGGACAGACGTACGTACGTAGGCACGTACGTACGGTGATCAAAACCAAATTTTCTCAAACAGATGGATTACCATATTTTCTTACCAATGGTGCTCCGCTTTGTGGCCCTTTGGGCTGCCAGAGCTCTGCTATAAGATGTACAACTGACAGTAAAGCAAGCTGTGTCAAATTTCTTGAGACTTCTTGATAACAAAGTCTCTGAACTTAAAAAATCTGTCTGTTTTTTTTTTTTCTTTCAGTTTCAATCCATTTCCATCCTTGCCCTCTTTAACAACAAATGACAATCAGTAGTTTCATTGAAAGAAACTCCTCCTTGGCAGCAAAACTACAATCTAATTTTCAACTTGAAAAATAGACAAATAGCCAATTCCAGAGTTGTAGGTGTGGCTGATTTCACTCCTTTCCTGTTAAACATTTTGTACATCTGCTGACCAGTGCACATAAACACTTGGCATTTATTTTGCATTTGTATAAATCGACTAAAATTCTAACCATCAGAGGCATTATTATACTGTACAACAAAACATTGATGATCATGAAAATGGCAAAAGGAAAAACCAAAGTTTGTCCAAGAAAATAATACACAGAAGAGGAGAAACCTTTTGACAACAGATTATGATATTATTTTTGTTTTGATGAGGGTGAATTTGACCCTACAAAGACTCAACATCATGCATAAAATACATGTAAAATGCAAGTGTTACCCATCTCCTTTGGAGCTTACAATAACATTTCCTGATTATTACATGTTATTTAAGAAATCAAAACAATTTACCCATGGGTGGTTTGTAATTCTTTTTTTCCTGAATTCAGTGGCTCATAGCCACTTCAATTGGTGTCCTTTGATCCTGATGTAATGCCCATATAAAGTTGCTTTTTGAAGCTCAGTATTGGAGAATTTTTACTCTCACCTACAAGGTTCATCCTTTATGAGAAAGAATTATATGAAAATCATATAATTATTTGAGTTTCATAAATTCATTCTATATACTGCTGAAGTAGTGGTCATAACTGCGATGATCATTCACATATTCGTTCTTCCTTTAGATCCAAAATAGCCATGACAGCATCCTCTTGGTTAGATGACTACTTTAGCTGGATTGAGCCTGATGGTGAAAACTCTTGCTGCCGCATGAAGAACAGACGAGATCCCCAGCATAACAGAACGGTGCCTGTTGTCCCCCCTGTCTTCTGTAATGCCACCGGTTAGTAAAGTGGCTATTCAACACCTTGTGGTTCATCCATACAGTCATGTAACTATAAAACAGTGGTAAAAGCATGGTGAAGTTGTTGGTTGAGACTCCACATAAATGCCTCAAGGCCTTAGCAGAGCTTCTGCCCAAGCTTCGTACAGCCATATTAAATTACTTTGAAATCCTTGGTCTTTGGGATGACATTATTAATTTTTGTGTTGATAGTTGAGTTAATCTTTTGTCTCACGATTGAGTCACAAAGATGTGGATCGCGACGTTTCGACCGCTATACTGCTGGTCTTCATCAGGCGATGGTGTCAACTGGCTGCGTGTGAGTATAAGAAGCACCGTGGCTGGTGGTGATTGGTGCATTTTGATCCTCGCTTAGGCTGTTGTTGATTGGAGGATTTCGACTAGAAATTGTTCCCTCAGCGGTCCGCTTTGGTACTGATCAGCTGTTGTGTTGTTTGATCGTGGGCATCCACGCTTCAGGAATTTCAATTCCACTGTCCCTGTTGATGTTGTTAGGGTGAAGTCTTATGTGAATAGCCTCTTTAACCCTATGGGTGTACCAATGTGGGTCTCGGTCAATAAATTTAACTTCGTCCCAGAGCGGATAATGTCCGGTCGCGTTGCTATGTTCTGAAACGGCGGAGGATTGGGTTCGAGTAAGCCGTATGTCTCTATCGTGTTCCTTAATCCGTTCATGCATAGATCTTCTCGTCTCTCCAATATAAACCTTACCACATTCGCAGGGAATCTTGTAGACTACTCTGTCTTGTTTTGCTGGATCGACAAAGTCCTTAGGTCGCACTAGGTGTGATCTAAGAGTTGTGTCAGATCTGAAAACAGTCCGTATGCCTTGTTGTTGTAGGCAACAGCGAAGAGCCTCCGATGTGCCTTTGACGTATGGCAGAACCACAGTAGATTTAATTTCGGGTTCACATTCTTTAGTGGTTGTTCATCCCTTGGTTTTCATAAGATTTTTTACAAACGAAAACGGATAACCGTTGGAAACAAGGACCGATGAGAGGTGTTTCTTTTCATGAGAGATAACTGATGGTTTTGTTATGAGGTGTTTGGATCAATCGTACAGGCACTTGACAATACCATGTTTTACAGGTTGTGGCTGATGTGAATCATACGCTAGGTACTGGTCAGTGTGTGTAGGCTTTCTGTAAACACTGGTAGAGAGGTATCCATTCGAATCCTTGATGATCAACGTATCAAGGAAGGGAATCAAGTTGTCATTCTCAGTTTCCATTGTGAAACGGATCGTCGGCTGTTGACTATTGAGGTGTTGTAAGAAAGAGTCAACTTTGTCACGATCTAAGATGGTAAAGGTGTCATCCACATAGCGTTTCCAGATCTTAGGTGTACAGGGCATCGATGTCAAAGCTTGCTCCTCAAAACCCTCCATGTAGAGGTTAGCTATCACTGCGGATACAGGGCTACTCATGGCTGCTCCTTCTTGCTGTTTGTAAATCAGTCCATCATACTTGAAGTATGTGGATCTAAGAACGAAGCTCGAGGTCTGCAATCCGCGTAGGTGTTAAAGTCGTGCGGTTGGCAAGGCACGGGTCAGCTTCTAGTTTACGCAATGCAGTCTGCACTGCTCCTTTGATTGGAACGTTTGTAAACAGAGACACTACGTCAAAAGACACCATGATCTCGTTTTCTAGTACCCTTTCACCATTCACAATGGACATGAATTCTGTTTACGAACGTTCCAATCGAAGGAGCAGTACAGACTGCATTGCAAAAACTAGAAGCTGACCCGTGCCTTGATGCTGGTTAGTGTCAGCAGTTGAGGGGATGTAACTGGTTGGCAATGAACAATATCCTGGTTGATGAGGTGGTTTGCACAATTAATGTCATGATGTTTTTACGCATGGAATATGTTGAGGAGAAATAGTGTGTTAAACTGTATTAAATTTCACATAGATCTGCTTCTAAATGTAGTCCAGGTTTTGACACTAACACTCACCCGCTTTCCACTGGAGAGTAAATCTGCCTCTTGGAGAGTTAAAAAACGAAAATGAACCAGAATACTTGCCCAATGTGGAAAGTAAATTCTGGGCTATGATAGAAAGATATTTTTTGTCAAAGGCTTTAGTCAAAACGTTTGCAAATGAATTGAGAAAACGACCCTCAGATGTTGATTTTATTTCTTGCTGAGGACAAATTTTGCCATGCATTCTTGCATTTTTCACCATATTAGAGGATCGAAAGAACCCCCGAGGAGGTCGAGGTAGAACATTAATACACACGGTAACCAAATGTGGCATATTGGAGATTTTTAGGTGATAGTAAAGAATGAGTCATTTGTTTCAGTTTTACATGGACAGATTAAAAAAGTACTATCAATGGTACAATACTGTTTTGGAAAGTAAAATTTTGAGGTGGACGGTAAATTTTGAAATCTACTTTCTGAAGTCGAAAGTGGTGTCGAAAGTTAGTGTCAAGCCCTGCTTAGTCTGGATCAGAGTAAAACGTGATGATGTACAGCAGCTCGACTTTATTGACCACTTATTTATGTACGCATCTGTGTCTTTTTCAGTTGTTGATCCTCTCTGTTTACCTTGTCTGAATGAAAGTCAGAAAGGGATGCGGCCAACTGCTGCACAGTTTGACAAATATCTTCCATTTTATCTCAACGACAACCCTGAAACAAAATGCACCAAAGGGTAAGAATGTACTCTACTTGAACTAAACTATTCAGTACTGTACTTTTAATTCAGCTTCAAATTTAATTGTCAGACAACTTAAACTCATCTGTTTTTGTCAGTTTGTCTAAAAATCACTACAGCCTTTTCCCTTTCTTTCTTCTACGTGTGTATTTGTGGTGTTGTTTCTGCAGAACTGGGGGCTTTTTTATTGCATGATTGTGATAAGGACTAAAGGGGGAAAATGTCAGGTGGCAGTGGCGAATGTTGTTTATTTGTTACAGTGGTCATGCAGCATATGGTCACGCCCTCAAGTTGGGGAGCCCTGGTGACAAGCATCTTGTTCAAGGTAAGATATTTTCCCAAGCATAAATTTCAAATGATCCCGCTACTGAAGCAGGAGGCATAAAGAGAGACACGCTTGGCCTTTTCTGAAGTTTGGCTACAGCAAAATCAATAACCTCATTACTCAGGCAAAAGTGGCCGAGTCAAGGATTGCCTTAGTCTCCTTCGCAGCTGTTATTTGGGCCATCACATAAGGCTCCTCCCCACTAATGGCTGCTCACTTGAACTTTGCATTCCTTTCCCTCAAACTGACCAATAAGGAGCAGGCTTCCATTTTGTAGAAACCTGGTCCTAGTCCTCGTCTTGTGTTTTTTGGTGGCAAATATAATGAGAAATATAATTGCCGCAGCTGCCAAGAATTACATGCATTTTATTGGTTTGGTAACAGAGGGAAAGGAATGCAGAGCTCGAGTGAGCAGCCATTAGTGGGGAGGAGCATTATGTGACGACCCTAATAACAGCTGCGAAGGAGACTAGGATTGCCTTCCACGTCTTCTGTTGCCCAATCATGATTGGCCTGCCCGTGCATGATGCACCTATCAATGGTTTGCCCCAGGATGGGGATGCGGGTAACCCATGGGAATTAGACTTCCACAGTGGTCCCCAGGGTGGGAAATTTGACTTGAGTGCCATCTTGAAAAGTTTGTTGTGCTAGTGCCTGGGGTGGGAATTTGCCTTCTAATGGCAACCCATGTGTGGGGAAATTGACATTTGAAAACCTGAAAATTGTTAAAATTTCCTGTGGTTTTTTTTTTCAATAGTTGTTTGCTTTGAATTAAAGCCTTGCCCAGATCAGTGGGTGAATGTTTCAATCAGAATTTGTAGGAAGTTCCCTTTAATTAATTTCGTAATGTATCTAGACAGTGTTGGTGCCCCTTTGGGTTAAGGGACTAGCTTGACCACACGTTGACCATGATATGCACCACACCTTATGATGCAAACTGCAGCTTTAAAGTGGGTTTGTTACAATGCAAACTGCAGCTTTTAAGTGGGTTTGTTACAAAAGAAAATCACAAGAGTAATACACTGTTTGTAAATGTAAATGGTCAAACTGTCATTCACAGACATACAAGCTACATGTACATTGTGTAAATGTAACTATTTCACATGCCAAAAAGGTCTTTTAAACATTATTTTTTCAACATAACAAACACATTGCAAACACATAACGAACACATTGTGCCTTTTTGTGCCTTATTAAACCAAATCTTGACCTTTTATAGCCTGTAAAAGTTAGGACTGAGCCAGTAAGGTGCTTAGGTCTATTTCTGATTTGACATCACAAACTGATTTGCATCGTGGTAAGTCTCTGTAAACGTGCAGGCAAAGCAGTTTGTGACGTCAAATCAGGAATAGACCCATGCCCCTTCTGATTCGGTCGTGTACCAAATGATGCTTAGTTTATCATACGTTCTGAAGCATAATTGTAAAAAGTCCAAACTTGAAAAAAAGGCTTAATGTTTTTTGGAATGTGTGCAAAGTTTCATATGAGTGGAAAAAATATTTCTGGGTTATGGGCACTTAAAAAGTAAGCCTGCAAAGTTAATAATCCATGGCTCTTTCCTCCTTTATCTGTGCAGCGTCGTATTTCATGTCATACCACACTATACTGAAGACCTCACCTGAGTATACTGCAGCTCTGAAGAGTGCACGGCAGATTGCTAAAAACATTTCTGACACTATAGGAGTAGATGTGTTTGCATACAGTGTATTCTATGTATTCTACGAGCAGTATCTAACAATAGTCAAGGACACGTGGGAAAATCTATTGTATTGTGCTGGTGAGTGTTTTTATCTTTGTACAAACCTATTTATTTACAGTGCATTTATGTATTTATTTATTTGGCATTTGCTCCAGGAGCAACCTCTGCTCATCTAGGGAGCTCTTGCTACAAACCTTATGTAGACAGCAGTGCCACAAGATTGAAATGAGGGGGAAAACACAATAGAAGAGATGGGAGGGGTCCATCAGGGTGGGAGGGGTCCATCAGGGTGGGTGGGGTCCATCAGGGTGGGTGGGTGGGGGTGTTTGCACAATTTCGCCAAAACTCTGTCTTTTCATGTGCCCTTGTGACCATCCAGGAAAGGATTGTTAAAGGTCTACAAATGTCCTCCCTCATTATAATTTCACAGTTGCAAAGATGGCATTCATTGGATGGATCTTGTTGATTTTAGGTGTACATTGACAGAGCCAAAAATAAGCATTGGAGAACTGATTGTGTGACATTATGACATTACCGCTTTAACATCAAGAATTGAAGTCTTCGTTCACAGTTTGCAACCTCTGATTGTCAAATTATTTTTTTCTTAGCAAGAATGAGTACAAATAAATGTTGTTGTTGAAGCAAAATTTGTAGCATAGTACAGTATTTCATACGGTGACATTAATTTTGCATCTCCACTGACTGAAGCGAAAGGCGAGTTCTTTTTTTAAGACAAATATAATGGATGCGTTAAGAGTTTAAACACTATTGTTTCTGATTATATGATTTTGTTTCAGGTGCCATCTTTTTGGTGACTTTTGTTCTCTTGGGATTTAACTTGAGTATTGCCTTGATCGTCACATTTACTGTCTCCATCATCATTGTTAACTTGCTTGGATTGATGTACATTTGGAATATATCTCTAAATGCAGTCTCTCTAGTGAACCTTGTGATGGTATGTTGTATAGCACAATAATTTGCGTTCTGTATGGCTCAATTATCGTGTTAGTAGGTAGATGACTAAAAACATAGCCAACTGTCCACTTGGCCAAGTCTGACATTTCATAGCACGTTATCATTCTATGCTGGGTGATGGATTTGAGTATGAATTACATATCCCATGTAGTTACTTTAGAAAGTTATAACTTTAAATGCCGTACATCCTGTTAATAACACCGTTTTTAGGTTTAAGGGGCACTGTCACGTAATTTGGATAAACCCAAAGACGTTTTTGCAACAGTAAAATGTTGCAAAGGTTTTCAGTTTTCCTGCGAAGTACTTAATACGTGCACTGAAGCTATTTGCGTTTGTCTGTGACCACCGATGACGAGTAGGAAATGGATTACAACCTACTTTTTCAAGTTTGTCATTGCGTTTTTTTGCGCCTTGCAAAAATCACTGTAAAATAATACCAGTTTCGTTTTTACCAAGAAATGATTTGAAATCAACCTTTTCGTGTTACTCGGTCTGTTCATGTAACAGAAAAAAGCACTTCCTCACAATTTGAACAAACTCTTAACAGGAATTGCAGTGACAGTAGTAGAATAAAAAATTGGTTATGTCAAACGCTCGGTTGGCAAGGAAATTCTTGGTCAAGGGTGTGTTAGCTAATTGTCTTTTCCACCAAACATTAACTTAAATTGTAATTCATTTGAAGGCGTTCGTTCGCGTGTTATGGGTGACCGCTAATATTTTGGCTCTTTCCGGCGACCCAGAGATCTGTCTGTCTTACAGTTGTGTTCACTGTGTTTGCCAATTTTTTATCCCACAGGCTGTTGGTATATCGGTTGAATTTTGCTCGCATATTGCTCGTGCTTTCACCGTGAACAGACAGCACTCCAGAGTAGAAAGAGCGAAGGAAGCTTTAGCAAAGATGGGCAGCTCAGTAAGTCTACTTTGTGATATCGCAAAGGAAAACTAAAACGGGCCAAACACCTGGCAGTCACTCTTCTCAACTTCCCAATTTCTTTTTATTTCTTCCAAAATATCTGTTTTTGTCTCTGAAGGAGGTGTTTCCCTTGATGTAGAGTGCTTTTCACTTGAGTCTTGAAACTAATTCGCTCAGGTTTTTGATTGCTGCGCAAACGTCGCGCCAGGCAGTTTTCGAACCAATGAGAAGCAAAACCAAAAACGCGTTCGCACGAATTTTCCCGCCTTTGACACCGCTCAGATACGTTCAGCTAACGAGATGGAGACGTACATGTTTATACATTAAGATGGTATCGTTTTACTTGTTGGTCTATGCAGAAAGTGTTGGCGGTCCCATATGACCTGTATGGTGGTTTGTTTTCATACTAATGAGGTTTCCCTGTGTTGTAGGTATTGAGTGGAATCACTCTTACAAAATTCTCTGGCATCCTGGTGCTTTATTTTTCAAAGTCTCAAATATTTCAGGTAAGTTGGGTTGTTTTGTTTGCGTTGCTTGGCAGTAATTCAAAAGTCCTTTAACTAACGCGCGTTTTCGTTTCAAAATTTCCTCTAAGGCCCCGTTTATATGGAGAAAAATTGTCCCGGGTAAGAGGGTCATCCTCCCTGCCGAGTCAACTTTAGCGAGCGTTTATATGAGAAAAAGTTGACCCCTTTGCCCGAGCCAGCAGCACTCGAGCATGCTTTGATTTCCTCACCTTGACCGAGTTGACCCGGCTAGGTGAGCCAAAGAGTTTATATGGAGAAAAGTTGGCCCGGCTAGGCGGGTCACCCTATCATCGAATGAGGGTGACCCGGCTAGGGGGGTCACCCTTCTAGCCGAGCCAACTTTTTGTTTCTCATGTAAACGGTTCGCCAAGTTTTGCAAGGAAATGTAGGAAAACTTGGCTCACCCAGGGTAGCTCGGGTAGGCGGGTGACCCTTCTACCCCGGACAACTTTTCTCCATATAAACGGGGCCTAAGATACTTCAGCTGTGTATTTGTTTTCCTATACATTTTGATAGTGTATAACATAATAGCACAAGTGTCACATGAACCTAGTTTAGTGGCAAAGAGCCCAGAGGTGTCCTATAGCTACAACATGGTATCAGATCTAGCAATCAGAAGGTCATGGGTTCGAAGCTCTGATTTTCTTTGTCCGAGTATGCCTGTATCAGTCGCTATTCCTTCACATCTGAAAACATTTTCACGTTTTACTGTTTTGGCCTTCATTTCACCACGAAGACAAAGTCGTAGGATCACGCAAAAATTAACTGGTGTGATGCGGATAATCGCTTTGTCAGCTAAGAAAGCAGATGTGAAAGGCTTATGTAGCCATTGATTTTCGGCGTGAATTTTCAGAAGACTTGTTCTGAACAGAAAAAAATAAATAAAATAAAAAACGGTAGAAAAGCGAGCCTTTGTGAACTCGACTTTTATCAGTGTTCTTCGTAAAGCAAAATTGTGTCATGAAACCTGTTGAGAAAGAAGCAATTGGTGTTGTTTTTGTCCTCTGTGTTGCAAACTCTGCCAATATCCATTCGTCTGGCATTCTAGGATCGAAAACAAAAAATGCAATTGCTGTTTTTCTGCTTTTATTTTTTCAGGTTTTCTACTTCCGTATGTATGTTGGCATAGTAATTTTAGGGGCACTTCACGGGCTTTTGTTTCTTCCAGTACTCTTAAGTTACATTGGTCCACCGCCCAACAAAGCGAGACCCACCAGCTCTGCTGCTAACACAGTAACCGAATGTTCTCCTTTGCTGAACAATTAACTTATAACCTAACAATGAAGTAACACTCTCTAATAGTAGTCCTCTTTTGACTCAGATCTTCTACTTTCGCATGTATCTCGGAGTAGTTTTGATTGGAGCAATTCATGGACTCGTGTTTTTACCTGTGCTCTTGAGTTACGTGGGGCCGCTGACAACAAAGTCTTCAAATGTAGAGGAGGAGGATACCTTCCAGAGAGCTCGCTTTCTTGAGGGCGCAGGGGAACGGCAACCGCTTCTTGGCTCCGCGGGACACACTTCTATTCAATGATGTATAATGGTAATTGAACTGAGTGGAGTGCAATTTGGTCTGAAATCATACGCGTGATTTCAAAATCGAACGAGCGCGCAGCGCGAGTTTGATTTGATATCACAAGTATGATTTCAGACCAAAATTGCACTCCACTCAGTTCAATTACCATTATACATCATTGAACTTATAACCTAACAACCTAACCTAACTTATAACCTAACAATGAAGTAACACTCTCTAATAGTAGTCCTCTTTTGACTCAGATCTTCTACTTTCGCATGTATCTCGGAGTAGTTTTGATTGGAGCAATTCATGGACTCGTGTTTTTACCTGTGCTCTTGAGTTACGTGGGGCCGCTGACAACAAAGTCTTCAAATGTAGAGGAGGAGGATACCTTCCAGAGAGCTCGCTTTCTTGAGGGCGCAGGGGAACGGCAACCGCTTCTTGGCTCCGCGGGACACACCTCTATTCAATGATGTATAATGGTAATTGAACTGAGTGGAGTGCAATTTGGTCTGAAATCATACGCGTGATTTCAAAATCGAACGAGCGCGCAGCGCGAGTTTGATTTGATATCACAAGTATGATTTCAGACCAAAATTGCATGACACGAAGTTCAATTACCACTTTGTTACACCCATTTTGAAATCACACAGTTTTTTTGTCAATAGTAATATTTGTTTATCGAAGAAATTTGATAAGTTAATATTATTTCACTTTCATTTTGATGAGTTACAGGATGCGATTTAGATTAAAAAATGGTGCAATTTGGGAATAAATTGCACTGTTGAGAGCAAATCAGATTGCAAGGATCACCAGTGATTTCAAAATGGGTGTAATAATGGACTAAATTTACTGTATCATGGTATTTCATCGTTCTTCAAAGCCCGTTTTGATGGGTTCTTGAGACTGAATATTATTTAAAATGAATAAAATTAAACATATCGTAGATGGGAAATGGACTGAAGTAGGAATATTAAAATCAATTTCCAAGTTTATTATGTTGTTGGACTTGTATAATAAAACTGCTTTGTCTTGTGTGGTGTAATGCTCTCAGTCAGGGTCGAGTGAAGGTGACTCGGGAAAAATATCCCATCTGACTGTCCGACAACAAATGAAGTTAAAAGCTTTTCAGTGTAAGATGAAAGGGTGAAGAATAGCGGGTGTAAACTGGCGCTTTTTCTGTAGTCAAAACTGTGGGTGCTCGTGATCCAGGAATTCCTTCCACAGCGAGCGAGTCTATAAAAGGTCAAACGATTTTTCAATGTATAAAAATTGAAACAAAATTTAAAGCGCGGTTTAACGTCCTAAATCCTAAATAATATTTAAGGACGAAGCATTGCAGATGTCCGTTCACGCTTAGCCTGTTTCAGACTATCCTATATTATATTTGGGACCAGCGAAACAACGAGCGAAGAACGAGGAAAGACAATAGAGCAGGCACTAAGTTTTCTTCGCTCGTTCTTGCGCGGTCGCCCCCGTTATAGAGCTTAAAGGAGCACTGTCACCGGGGTTACTTTTTTTGGGGGGTTCAATTCTGCCAAAATTAATGCCTTTTATCTGTTATCGTGCAAAAAAATGCTTCTACAAAATCAGCAAGATGAATTCCAATGAAATTTTAGCAGGAAGAAGTAACCATAATGTTTTTGGTGATTTTTCAATGCATAGCTTGAAATTTTGAAAGAACTGGCAAGTTTTTTCAAATTTCAATCCATTTCCATCCTCGTCATCTTACATGGAATACAGAATTTTATGGTGTCAATGCAGTACTACAGTCTTTGGCAACAAAACTAGACCATTATTTTAAGGTTTCCACTGATGCATTGGCAGTTTTAAGCTTTTCAAAGTGGTGGTACAATAGCGTGACACAGCCCCTTTAAGCAACGACTACGACGATGGCAACGAGAAAAACTTTTTTTTTCATCGATGGGGCACGCCGGGTGAAGATTGAAGGCTAAGCTTGACAAACAATCGGCTTTCCGTAACTAGTCGGCAAATTGACGGAAATATTGCTATTTCCTCAATTGAAGTCAGTTGATGGGCATTTTAACAGGAAATTTTGAACGTAGAGCACACGGTGAACAGAGCTCTTTCTCCGCTAGCTTGCCCAGCAAGCGTTTTCGTGGGGGTTTCTTGCAAAGAAAGACCAAGCAGAGGAATTTTCCGATGTTTTGACCGCGCGAAAAAAGGGGCGAGAACAAAAAATGTATAACTTGGGTAGCGTTCCTTTTAACCAATCTAAACCCGGATAATTAGATTGCAATCTAAAAAATCTACCTCCGAACGTGGATCGTTTGGATTGGTAACTGAAACTGGTGTCAGATTTTCGTTCCATTTGAGCGAGTTTGGTGCGGATTATATCACGTGGTCTGTCAGCTCGGCACAAACATGGCCCGCCAACTGGCCCGCCATCTTTGTTTTGAAAAAATAAATAAATAGTGGTTCCCAGGCCTCTTGACGTTGTTGCTTAATCTCTTTTTAGATTTTCGTTCCAGCTAAAACAAAAATTGAAACAATCTGGATTCGCTAGATCCGAAACTGGATTGGGATAAAAGGAACGCAACCTTGGTAAGAACTCGTTCCAATGCTCAAACGGACGGTGGACACCATATGACGTGTTCACAAATAATAATAATAATAATAATAATAATAATAATAATAATGACTTTATTAACAGCATTTCCACTAGGTGGCTCTTCATCCGTTGATATTTAACTCAAGTTAATTACAATTAAAACAAACCTAGGAAGAACTCCTTTAAAAACACTAAGTAGTTAATATTTACAGTGATAAATGATAACAAAAAATATTGCCTAAAAAGTAATAAATAATAATAATAATAAATACTACAATACAATACTACAATAATTTATTATTAATTCTCCCCAAGGGGTTTTTCAGAATTAATTTACAATGTTTATATATAATATAAATAAGACTAATGATATAAAATATAATAACTTACACGAACTTGATACAGAAATAACAACTTTAAAATTACAATTGCTAAAATTAACAATAAAAACAGCTAACACTGTGATAATGTACAATAGTTGTATATTGAGATAACCTATTTCTTCATTAATTCTGCCTTTGCGTGCTTTTTAAATGATCTTAGTGATCGAGCAGTTCTAGTATTGTTACTAAGACTATTCCACGCTTTTGTTGCCCTATAAAAGAAACCGCGCTGGGCAGCCGCTGTCCGGCATTTTGGCATGTTTAGATCTTCAGTGTTGCGGAGATTGTAAGCGTGCGCGTTGGATCGCTTCCCTATCTTACAGCTAATATATGTTGGCACTAAGTTGTTAACACATTTATACATCATTGTCACGTCGCGTAATCGAAGTTGCTCCTCTATAGTTAGCAAGCCAAGAGCTTTCAAGGCCGGTATAGTATGATCGTATTTCCTTGTGTCAGTATACGGGCAGCAAAGTTCTGCATAAGTTGTAGTTTATAGATGTTCTGTTTGTAAGTACCAGACCACACAGCAGAACAGTAAAATAATTTACTAAACACAAGAGAGTTATAAATCATTATGTGCAGAACTTCTCTGGAGAACAGGTGGCGAACCCTACTTAGTTTACACAAACTAGACAGCAAGGATGACGATAATGATGAGACGTGATTGTTGAATGTTAAGCCAGAGTCTAGGGTAACACACAGATCTTTGGCAGACGACACAGGGCGTAGTTGTTGTCCAAGGAAGGGTACAGTTACGTCAGGTAGCTTTGATGCAAGTTGACGTATGCCAAAGAGCACAAGTTTAGTTTTATCCGGGTTTATAAGCAGGTGGTTTGCGCAACGCCAACCAGCAATACTTCCAAGATCCTCAGCGACTTGTTGCAGACAAGAGTGGATACCTTTAGACGCACACGATAGGTAGATCTTAGTGTCGTCCACATAGGAATTGGTGACAAAGTAGGCTATTTATAATGTAAACCGTTTTTATCTTAAAATCCTTCTTTCTTTCAATCTGTAATTTTCTTACTAAGAGTCCAACTTGTATTTTATTGTTGTATTTCATTGTTGTATAACATTGTTAAATTTAAACTGAAATAAAAAAAGTTTAAAACATTGCATTTAAAAAGTTTCTAAAACCAAAATTAGCGTCAAATATTTCATACTAAAGCCGATTCGTTATTTGTACAGCATCGCTGTCAGAGATGTGGTTCTTATGATTTCTACCAGTCCCAGGAGACCACGTATTTTCAAGGTGATTCTCAAACTTGAAGCCGTTCTTAGCAAGCCACATGTTTTGAGATTAGAATTAATGACAGCTGGACGGTAGAATGAGCTGTCCGCATGTTAGTTAAACGCTTCCTTCGGCGCTGCCGACGAGAATAGCTATTCTCTCTTAAATTTCTGTACTCAACGTCTACTGATCCCCCAGCAAAAGGACCCACCCCATGTACACCTGAAACTTTCAAACTGGTAGCATTTTCTAGGCCCGACCAGGGGTTTTGGGTATACGGTATACGGTATACGGTATTCGGTATACGGCTATTTTAATTCAGGTATAATTCAGGTATGTGGTATTTTTATGTTACAATTCGGGTATAAAGTATTAGGTTCTTCCTGAATTTTAGGTATTCGGTATACACCCATGAATTAAATGCTGATAATTTTAGGTATTACGTATCACACGTTTTACAATTTCAAGGTATATTGGTATCTTATGGGGAAAAAACCGGGTATATTGGTATCCCACAACTCCCGCTGGCCGGGTCTGATTTTCCCTTTGAGCAGATTTAAGATTAAATTACATTTAACACGGCAACAGTAATTAGTTTTCCTTTTTGACACTGAAACTGTTCCCTTAAAAATCTGGCATGATTGTTAAAAGATTCACCAATCATGACCGCAACAATAAGCGTTAACGTTAGCTCTCTTGATGAACACAAATGGCG
>JAEMWC010000938.1:35000-65000 GCA_016490735.1 Pachyseris speciosa
TTAACTTGCTCGTTAATCTAACACCCAGATAATCATAGGAGGTTACATGTTTCAAGGCCTGACCATGCATGTAATATGGTAGCATGACAATAGCTCGCTTGTTGGTCAAGGAGATGTGGTAGCATTTCTTCACATTAAACTCCATCTGCCAAAGACAGGCCCATGAAGTTAGCCTGTCGAGGTCTTGTTGAAGAATAAGGTGATCCGCAGGCGATACAACCTGTCGGTACATAATGGTGTCATCAGCAAAGAGCCTAATATTGGACTTGATATCACCCACGATGTCATTCATATACATCAAGAAAAGCGTGGGGCCTAAGACAGACCCTTGTGGAACACCTGAGATGACCTTGCACGGGGTAGAGTTCACACCATTTACACTGAAAATTTAGGAGCGGTTGCATAAGAAACCCTTAATCCACAATAAGGTTTGACCTTGAATACCATAGTAACTTAACTTGTGTAAGAGCTTTGAATGGGATACCTTGTCGAAGGCCTTGCTGAAGTCCAATTGGATAACATCAGCTTGGCCCTTGATGTTAAGAATGGAAGCCCACTCATGAATGGCTGAGACCAGTTGCGTTTCACAAGACAGTCTAGACCTAAAGCCATTTTGGTGTTTGCGAAGGATGTTATTTGTGGACAGGTGCTTGTGAACGTGGCTAAGTACTATGTGCTCCATAATCTTGCAACATATGCAAGTCAAAGAAATGGGCCTGTAATTTTTTGGATCTTGCTTGCCACCCTTCTTATATACTGGTGTAATCAAGGCCTTTGACCAGTCTTCAGGTAGTCTACCGGAATCGTAACTTTGTTGGAAAAGATAGGTGAGTACAGGAGACAAATCATCAGCTAATAACTTCAGTATACGAGGTGACAGGTTATCCGGGCCACATGCTTTGTTTGGATTCAAATTGCAAATTTGCTTCTTGACACCATTTACATCAAATGACAGATTTGGAATTGGCGGGTAGTTTGATAAACCAATTTCAGGTAGAATACCGTCATCATCCACGAAAACAGATTCAAAGTGGTTGTTTAGGACTTGTGCTTTATCCTTACTGGAGACATAGAGGTTATTATTGCTCTAAAGTGTTGGAACCCCCATGGATTCAGATCTACAAGACTTGACATAATTCCAAAACCGTTTTGGGTTTGAATCCAAGCTCCCTCCAATCTCATTGTTGACATAGTCAGAATGTGAGGACCGAAGCATATCCACAACTTTATTTCGCTGTTTTCTGTATGATGCTTTAATCGAAGGGTTGTCCGAGTGAGTGGCTAGCGAATGTAATTTATCCCTTTTTCTCATTTGACGTTTGATGGCCTTGGTCACCCAAGATAAGGAGGATTTAGCTTTGATCATCTTCCATGGAATAAAAGTGTCAACAGCTGTGGCCAGAGAAGTTTTAAAAATCACCCAGTTTTCACTTACAGAGCGGGCATCTGGATTAGAATTGAAGAATTCTTGGTTGATACTTTCAGCTGCACCCTTTAAGCCCTCAAGGTTCATACGGTTATAAAGATGGACCTTATGTGGCGGTTTATTTTCACGAGATGGTTTAGTGTTGATCGTAAAGATTACTACATCATGGTCGCTCATGCCGGAATGGGTCTGCACATTTGACACCAATGATGGTGCCGAAGACAAGACCAGATCTAGAGCCTTGCCAGAAGCTGGGCGAGAGACTTGTGTCACTGACTGAGTAAGAGAGTAGTCATCTAAGAAGTTTAATAGATATTCAGCATCCGCCGTTGAAGGTGAAGTATTCAACAGCGTAGGTGGATCGGTGGACCAATTTATGTCACCAACATTAAAATCCCCAGAGACCACAACGGACGGACAGCTACAACTTGTTCTCTGGTAAAGATCAGCAAGAATATCTGCAATATAATCAATGCGTGATACTGGGGCACTTGGTGGTTTGTAGAAAGAACACAAATGCAGGAGTTTATTTCCACGTTATTTGATTGAGGCCCATACACTTTCGTTACCATCGTCAGAACAGAACTCTGGATGGCCTATAGAAGTTAAATTATCAGCAACAGCGAGGAAAACGCCGCCACTGCTTCCAAATTCACGTTCCTTACGATAAATTGTATAGCCTTGGGGGAAGCAGGCACCGGTTGGTGTATCAGGTAATAGTTTAGATTCGCATCCAAAAATAATATCAGGAAAATGATGTTCGACTGTAGCTTTGAAGAGTGCTGCTCTTTCTGGGCTCAGAATACTGTTACAGTTTATTTCCATGCACTTGAGCCTGTTTTTAGGTTTCGATTTTGGCCTTAAAGGTGTAGAATGGTGTGGAGGTGAGGAAGATGGTGAGACTGCGGGAGGGTTAGGTCACTCCGATACATGAACTTCTGTCCCAAGAGGCGAGAATTGGTTTGGCGACTGTGGGCTCGATGCTGAGCTTAGAAGAAAAGTAGAGTAGTTTGGCAAACCACACTCTGGACATCCCCAAACACAGGAGGTATTTGCAAGAGCATTGTAAGTTATACTGTCAATATTTAAACAGCGAGTATGAAACCAATAATGACAGAAGTCACATTGTATTCCTTTTTGATTTGATGCCACATGGATATTTTACAGGTCCAGGGTTCAGCTTAATATCGCCACAAAGGAATAATAGGGTAATAAAGGATCGTGCTAGTTTCTTGTTTCTGTTTCTGTGGGAAGTGTTGAGTACCGAACTGAAGCAGCGAGTTTTGAGGAGGCCCACAAATCCGGCACTTGTCGGTCGATTGGGAGCAAAACTCAAGCCATAATAGCATCCAGCTGGTAAATGACCACTTAAGGGAACATCCATATGCATTGTTGATGAAAGATGAGCGAAAAATAAGCCAAGAAAAAGGATTTGGAACGGAGCTTTAAATTTCACGTCCGTCATCTTGGCTGACCGCTCGCAGGAGTGGCAATCGTTGTTGCTATGGAAGGTATTGCCGCAGGGGTGGAACATCGTGCTGTGGATCAAAATGTTGCATTAGAAATTATAGATGCTGTGGAGGAAACTGCTGCCACAGAGACACCAAGGCCTGCTGTGACGGACGCCGATGACCAGTTCCACATACTTCTCGTTATTATTTAACAATTACATTAAGAGCTCGAGATTTCTATCGCGTGATAGCTGATGAGGGTGCAGCCCGAATCAGCTATCACGCATAGAAATCGAGAGCGAATAATCTAATTGTTTTAGCATAAATCTTCTTGTAGTTCTAAACTAAACAAGTAAATTATCTAATTCCTCCTCGCAGACACTTCGAAAACGCGAAGAAGCGGCCGGCATTTTGTTGACAATCGCTACTCACTATCTATCACAGAATAGATAGCGAGTAGCGTAGCCAATCAGAGAACGGCATTCGTGATAGAACGCTGGTAGATTTATACTAATCATTAATATATTTATTAATGATCTACCGAGGTTGTCCATCATTGCAAAGTTGTCTTGTAGCAGACGATACCGCTTTATTGTTTGCTGGAAAGAATGTTCAGACCATTCAATCTATCCTTCAGGACGATCTCAACGTTGCTGGTGAATGGTTTTCTGGGAACAGATTGCTTGTGAATTGTGTAAAAACCAAAGTCATGCTCTTCGGTTCAAATCAGCGTCTGGCAAGATCACAAGGACTTTCTTAGTCATTATTGGGCATGATGCTGGAACTATCTAATGCTGTGTAATACTTGAATTGGAATGAACACATCAACGATATTTTTTGCAAAGTCACTCGTAGATTAAACTTGCTAGGGAGGATTCGGAAATATTTAAGTGCAGATACTTGCAAAAAGTAGCACTCGGGGGGTTGGGTGAATTCTCAAAAGTTATGCAAACTCTCGACTGCGTTGACTCGGGCTTTTAATTGTATAACTGTCTCGAATTCTCTCAACCCCCTCGTGTTTATATGAGGCTATGCATACAGGGAAAAAGTCCTCTATTGCTTTTATTAAAATATTTCTAAAAAGTAATTCGACAAATGAAGGGAACATTTGTTTATTTACTTCTTGATTGAAATTGATTTTCTTAATACACGCTTTGAACAATCGTACTTCCCACTAGCAAATCATGACGCGCAACTGACAGCACATGAACCAATCAGAATTTGCGTTATAAAAGTCAAAATCAAGTTGAAATTTTTGGCAAGCCTCATGCGAGCGCCATGTTGATCAAAGCATTGATTCCTCTGAAATCGTACAGAAATTTACCGAACGCTCGGCGAGAACCAGACGAAATGCTCAAAATGCACGAGTCGATAGGAAAGAACTTCAAGATGATAATTTTATTTATGCTGGAAATGAATTGCATTGTGCTTGAACGCTTCTGAAAGTAGCGCGAGAAAAAGGTTGAGAAGTTGAATCGCTCATCGTGCCTTGTGAAGTTTTGCTGGTTAGGAATCATAGCCCAAGCAGCGGATCTAGGTTGTAGTATATTTTTAAGCTGAGAAGGTCTCAGAGAAAATACATTTTACGCTAATTTGACAGCCAAAACACGGCAACCGATCGGCCGCGCAAAGTTTGATTTGAAGCATTTACAGTCTGTAGCATATAAGCTTAGTTTGGTGTACGTTTTCGTGTACATTTTTTTAAATAAAGAATGTCTTATAGAGAATTTCATTGTAGTGCTTAATGCAAAAATTACCTTGAACAACGTCTACTACCTATTTTGTTCCATATTTTGTCCTCTTAGGGCCTGTTCACATGGAGGTGGGGGACCCCAGGCAGGTGAGGTCCCCCACCTACCCGTGGTCCAAAAACGCTAGCCTTCACATGCAACCCTGGGGTGCTGGGGTGAGGTTTAAAATGCTATCGCGTGGTCGCTAAGAACGTATATTAACAAAAGAATTTAGAGATAATTGCTCGGATGAAGCTCACCCCACCCCACCTCCAGCATTCACATGGAGAAAACTCACCCCAGTTAAGCGGGTTACCCGCCCTGGCTGACCGGGTAACCCGCCTCGGTGAGGTACTCCACCTCACATGTGAACGCTATCGAGAAAAAAAGAGAGATTGTATGGAGAGATTGGTTACCCCACCTAGGTGGGGACCTCACCTGTGTGGGGTCCCCCACCTCCATGTGAACAGGCCCTTAGCTTCGCTTTAGGTCGTGTAGCTCACGATCATCGAGGCAGGGAAAGCGCTGTAGTCTTTCTTTTGCTTTGTTTCCTCGGGATCACGGGGGAAGAGATAGCTAAACCCCAAATCGAAATTTGGCAATTCTGTTTTTTTTTTAACTCCTTGATATTTGTACTTAAAATTGCTTTATGAGTCTTGCGAAAGCTTTGAAATGTTTTCAAATTGTACCGGGAAACACAAAGAGCATGACGTCATAACCGTTTTTACATACTCTCATCTAAACACACCTATTCACAAATGAGTGGGCGCGTACGTCTTAAAAATAATATATATGAATCTAATTCAGCCATTATCAGAATATTGTGACGTTATTCGGTCCAATGCCGACAATTGCAGCCTCAACAGACTGTTAAGACTGCAGAAAAGGGGAGCACGCATTATACTTCATAAGAAGATCAGAGAAGAGCGTACAGTGAATTTATTTCGTGAGTTATTTAATTCAGGAACGTTAGAATTTTCATAAGTGTCTTACTGTACATAAATGCCTTAATGGTTTTTGTCCGTCCTATCTTTGTGACTTATTTTTCCGTAATTCTGACATTCATAATCACAATACTAGAAATAAATCCAATCTTCATATGGCAAAAATAACTTCAAAGTCTGGCTACAAGTCTTTTACCTACTCAGCTGCTAAACTTTACAACAGCCTGAACACTGCCACAAAAAGCGCAAGCTCAATTGTATTGTATTGTATTGTATTGTCTCATTTGAACTCGCCTCTGCTGTTAAGGCGCCATCAAAGATCCAGCGCTTTGTTTACGATTACGCTAGAGGAGACTTCGACGGGCTCCGTTCCTCACTTCAAGCCGCGAACTTGTCCAATGCAATATCCACTGGAGACCATGATATAGATAGGGACTGGCACAGCTGGAAAGACACCCTCCTCGCGGGCGTGGCCGATTATATCCCAAAGAAAAAACTCAAGGGAAGGAATCCAGTACCCTAGATAATCGGGCCTATATTAACCCTGATAAAGAAAAAGAAAACCATGTATTATCTCCATCAAGCTACTTAAAGACTAAGTTTAAGGACTTGCACTCCGAGGTCAAACGCATGTTGCGCGAGGCTCGTGACTCATTCATCGCGGGAATGGAGTCGCAATTAAAGTGCAATCCAAAGCGCTTTTGGTCGACACTCAAACTAAAATCAAAACATTGAGGTATTCCTGAAGTTATATCCGTGGGAGCAGGTCCCAGCGGCAAACCAGCAGACGACGGAAGCAGAATTCAAGCATCAACTCCTGCTGAAATCGCTGACTTGTTCAATCGGTACTTCGTGGCCTTCTTCCCGTGTCCTACTGGCATGAGTATCTAGATATGGTTTTCTTCTTTAAATCTGTGACAGGGATAGTTAAGGTTAACCCTACTGTAATCCCCACTAGACGCGTCCTCTCAAGAGCAACTAGATCCAGTAGCAACACAAATTTAACTTTATTTGTTCCCAGAAAGTGCAAAACAACAACAGAGCTCTTTTTTCATCCGCACAGTGAGAATATGGAACGCTCTAGCTGTCGACATAAGTCTTTCTGTAACCATTTCCCTTAGTTCATTCAAAGCACACCTACTCAGTTACTATAAGCAATCACTCTGTAAATTATGACCCTGAAGATCCTCGTTCATTCAAGTCTATCTGTACAAGTTGCAACAAATCCCGTAATCTGAAAAGAATCATTGACTGCTGCTACTAACTACACATTAATTTTTATTGTAGTTTTTATTTCAGTTTTATGTGTTCCAGGCCCGCAGTAATTGGCGTAAACAGTTGCGGTGTCCCTGTCTGTTTTGTACCATCTATATCTTTGTTTTGTTTGCGTATATTTAATATTATGTTGGCGAAGCTAATAAAAAAAAAATTAAATCAATTAAGTCATTTTCAAATAATTACTGGTACGTGTAGATTTTTGTAATACATTTTGTTCTAAATTAGTATTTGTAATTAGTAGTTAGAATTTGTAATTTAGCACTACTATTTTTAAGTTTACAATTTTATTTTTTAGATTACCTTAGATTCCTTTTTATTAGTATTACTAATTTATCTTATTTCTGATTGTATCTATCTATCTATCTATCTATCTATCTATCTATCTATCTATCTATCTATCTATCTATCTCCAGTGATCACCTCCCCAACTCTCACTGCATTCTAAGTTGGATTTAGGGCGTTTCTTCTTTATTGCTGTAATTTTTCTTTGGTGGTATTTTGGAGGCATAAACTTGTTTTCAAACCGGAGAGACGCAAATCACTCATCCATCCAATTAAAAACTATTCATCAGTGATCTGCCTTTTCCATCTGTAGATCGCCTAGAGCTCTTTGCTGTAAGCCTAAAAATATTCAGGCTTGTACGGGATTCGATTCAGGCTTTTTATTTTCACTACTGCTTAAGTAGTGGTCATGGCCGCGATGATCATATAAATATTCAATCTTTAATCCGGAGTTCAAATATATGATTTTAATATATTCATTATCATATATATTCATAATTTACGGTATATAACGAACCAACAAGATGACCAGCTCCCAGTTGGCTTGTTAGCTCAGTTGGTAGAGCGCTGCACCAGTATCGCAGAGGTCGTGGGTTCAAAGCCCGTGCAAGGCTGACTTTTTTCAGGCCTTATTTTCACTACTGCTTAAGTGGTGTTCATAGCTGCGATGATCATTCACATATTCATTGAATCAAACTGTATTAAATTATAAACGTACCTCTATAAAATCATCCTGCGAAAATATTAATTTAAGCCTTTGATTCCAGCCGACTGCGTTCAGTCATGTCCAATACTGTCGACATGATACGAGTGGAAAAATACGTTTTACAACTCGTACGAGTCGACAACTTGTGTTGACTTGACAGACAGAGTTGTCGAGTGGAAAATGCATCTCATTAGTTCACCCAAGGGTTCGCTTCAAACAGTTGTCGAGTTGTACGAGTCGTTCGAGTGAACAAAATATTGTCAACTCGACAAAATAACTAGTCGAGTGGAAAAATGTATCTCATTAGCAGAAAGATTAACATGGTGGAAAATCGAAACAAGCGCGCTACACATATGTATGTCTCGTTCTCTAAGCCACAAGCAGAAAGAAGCGACGAAGCGTGCGTTACTGGTTTACACCTCGTTCTTTAACCCACAAGCGGAAAAGCGCAACCGTTGTCCTAGCAAATTTTGACCCCCCCAGATGTGGACCCCCCGGTCCAAATCCGTTAGCGAATTTGGACTTCCCGGTCCAAATCCGCTAGCGAATATGAACCCCCGGGGGACCTAATCCGCTAGTGGATTTAGACCCCCTTCGCGGATTTCGACCCCCCATTATAAGTTACTTAGCTGTTATTCACATATCGCGGATCAGGAAAATTGACCGCTAGCATAAAGCACAGAGAACTGTAAAGTTGTTTAATGCATGCGCTGCGGCCTTTCATAAAGTAGATGCAATTTAAAAATCTTGTTTTCGGTCATTCGCGTTATTATTTTTCCAGGATACTGAATTTGTATAGTTTGAATGGGCGGCGCTTTAACGAAGGAGGTGTTACTTTTTAAAGTAACACTTTTTGGGTGGAAAACGCATTTGTCTTCCCTGCATAAAAGCTTACTTGACTGCACGTCGACTTCACAGGATTTTTTTTCCGTCGGAACTGTAAGAACTGTAGTCTAAGACTTCAAGTTTTCAAAATTTAATGTAATAGAGTTTTTCAAGAATGTAAGTCTTAAAAATTCGTTGCTGTTAACTTATTTATTATCATAAAATTACAGTAAATTACCATTTTTGCGTTTGGTCATGTAAATATAGATTTTATAAAACTCGCTTTAATTCAGTTACAGTAGAAGTACTGTAAGTTATTGTTAAGAAAGTTTGGTTTTCGAAATTAGCGTAGTAGGTCCTTTTTTGCACTAAGTATTAACGATTATTTGAAAAGAAAAAACTGCCTCCATAGTTTTACTTGCTTATTTTAAAAACTCCATAAACAATTTGCAAAGGAATTTTATTTATTTACCTTTTTATTACCAGGGGGGTCCAGGTCCGCGAAAGGGGGTCCAAATCCGCCAGTGGATCTGGACCGGAGGGTCCAAATCCGCAGGGGGGGTCCATATCCGCTTTGACACCGCCATAAACAAGCACGATGCACATGTGTATGCCTCGTTCTTTAAGCCACGAGTAGAAACAAGCGCGCGTTACTCATGTGTATTCCTCGTTCTTCAAGCCACGAGCCAAAACGAACCGCGCGTTACTAGTTTACACTTCGTTCCTTTAACCAGAAGCGGAAAGGTGCCAACCGGCAGAAACAAGCGCGCTACACAAGTGTATGCCTCGTTGTTTAAGCCACGAACAGAAACAACCGCGCGTTAATCACGTGAAATATACCTCGCTCTTCAAGGTACGAATCGAAACAAGCTTGCCTTACTCGTGTATACCTCGTTCTTTATGCCCGAGCAGGAAGGCGCAACCGGCAGAAACAAGCGGGTTACACATGAGTATGCCTCGTACTACAAGCCACGAGCGGAAAGAAGCGCGCGTTACTCGTATTCTTGTTTGTTTGTTCTTTCAATGCCAGAAATGGAAAGAGCTTAATTAAATTTCTAAGACTCAGCTAAATTTGAACTCATTGACGAGAAGAAAACTATCCCAGTGACCACGTAAAGCTTGTGGGATGTGGCTGGAGTGACAAGGATACTTCACAACTTAATGTGATCAAGTAAGCTGAAGCCACTCAAAAGGCACTAAGGCCACAAGGTAGCGGGCATTACCCCTTAAATCTACCAAAGCAAAGATTGAGCCCAAGCATTAGCAGCCATGGACAGCTGTTTCGGCCTTGTTAGGCCTCGTCAGCATGGCATAGCCGAAAGAGCTGTCCATGGCTGCTAATGCTTGGGCTCAATCTTTGCTTTGGTAGATTTAAGGGGTAATGCCCGCTACCTTGTGGCCTTAGTGCCTTTTGAGTGGCTTCAGCTTACTTGATCACATTAATTTGTGAAGTATCCTTATCCCAGTGACCGTTTGTTGCCATATCTAACTCGCATGAAACTTCAAGTCCCCCTGATGAGAGCATTTCTACACACGAAAACCCTGTTTGTCCACTCCTCAACCGCTTTCTCCACTCAAACGACTCGTAAAACTCGACAATACTGTCGCAGTATCCCACGCTTACACTGACACACTAAAAATATTTAACTCCCCCTAATGAGATGCATTTCTTCACTCGACAACGTCTGTCCACTCGACAATCATTTTTTTCCATTCGAACGTCTCTGAGTTGTACGACTCGCAGTGACCCTTGCCATGTGTAACTCGGTCCAAAATTAAGTCCCCCCAATGAGATGCATTTCTCCACTCGACGACTCTGTCTGTAGACTCGACAAGCATTTTCTCCACTCGAACGAGTCGTACGACTCAACAAAATTATCGCAGTGACCATTGCCGCTAATGAGATGCATTTGTCCACTCACAACTCAGTCTGTGGACTCGACAATCGCTTTCTCCACTCGAACGAGTTGTACGACTCAACAACACTATCGCAGTAACTCTTGCCATGTCTAACTCGCTCCAAAATTCTAAGTCCCGTTAAAGATATGCAGTTCTCCACTCGACAACTTTATCTGTCGACTCGACAATCGCTTTCTCCACTCGAACGAGTCGTACGACTCGACAACACTATCGCAGTGAGCCTTGCCATGTCTAACTCGCTCCAAAATTTTTAAGTCTGCCTAATGAGATGCATTTCTCCACTCGACAACTCTGTCTGTCGACTCGACAAACATTTTCTCCACTAGAACGAGTCGCACGACTCGACAACACTATTGCAGTGACCCTTGTCATGTTTAACTCGCACCAAAATTCCCCAAAATTTTAAGTCCCGCTAATGAGATGCATTTGTCCACTCGACTACTCCGTCTGTCGACTCGACAATCGCTTTGTCCACTCGAACGAGCCCCTGCTTTTTGCGGGGATTGTAAATTGAGCGAAACAAGGACGCGCGCGAAAATTACCTCATGCGCAGAAACGCGATGCACGCGTCACGTATCCTCGTGGGAGGCAATTTTCGCTTGCTTTCGAGTGTATTGCTTGCTCTCCTTCTATATATGGCTGGAAAAAATATTTGCGCAGACCTCAATGTAGCGTTGATTAACGAAGGCCGGGACGAAAGAGATGTAAATTCAAAACAAATCATGCGGGGCCCTCAACATTGACGAATTTGGTTTTATCAACTTAGTTGATAAGGTAAATTGACCACTGTAAAGAAATTAGAGAGCTCACGTTTCGAGCCTTCTCCCTTCGTTGATCGATCGAAACATGAGTATTTTTTTCAGGCGTTTTTCACTACGAGGATCATTCTTCATTTGATTCCTTATCAACTCTGTTGATAAAACCAAATTCGTTTTCATACTCCCAGACCACAACCGGTGGGCAGGGTGGCACAAGTAGACCAGAAACCAGAGATCAGAAAGATACATGTTTACCCATGTGTTTTCGGAAGATAGGATATCACGATTGTATAAAGCGAAACTGTAAATATGCGTCGCGTTTAAGGAGTGCTCATAGTTTTGTTCACCGTAAGCAGCAGCATAAAGGGGTTAGTTTCTAAGAAACTATGTTGTTGCGTCGGTGGGGAAGTGGTACAAGAAAATTTGATTTTATCAGCTGAGTTGATAATGTAAATTGGCCACCGTAAAAAGATTCAAAATCTCATTCGCTTCGAGCGCTGGCTCTTCATCAGAGCGAATCCCTTCAGTTTCTGACGAAGGGCTAACCCGCACTGGGTCATTTTTAATTTTGTCATTGTAACCGCAGTTCAGGCACTAGAAGATGTGGTGAAAGCCCTCTGCGAATGTGTACATCAATTTTTTCGGAAACTGGAGCAGCCACATAAACATTTCCTAAGAGCTCTCAGAGCTACCAAACATAGTTGGTGCGATTGATGGTTCGCATGTGGGAATAAAAACACCAAATGACTGTCCGATTATTTTAGTTGATGCCAATAGCATAACATAATCCAGGCAGCAGATAATGGCCAAAAACCATTCTTACATTTTGCATGCGGTCATCCCGGCGATGCATGACGACAGAGGCGTAAAAGGAAAGCAGAACAAGGGGAGATCCTTTCAGCCCCAACTGTTAAAATTAATGGTCCGAACTAGGCCCATATCGACTCGGGGATAGCGTATATACAATTTGCCCCTGGTTATTGATGATTCTTATCGCCTGAAGTTACCATAGATCGCGAGTCAATAAAGAACTTCCTTATGCGAGAGTAAAAGTCGAATGTGCATTCGGCTTACTTAAGAGCCGATGAAGGGTGTTGCAGAAACGTTTTGATAGTGTGTGTGTGTGTGTGTGTGTGTGTGTGTGTGTGTGTGTGTGTGTGTGTGTGTGTGTGCGTGTTTTATTAGAAAAGCAATTTACCTGTGAGTTTTGATAATCACTGACTCCACAACTTCTAAAGTAGGACCGCTCGGCTTAGACAACTCTTGATAATTTTACATATGGACGCTGCCAGAAATTCTTTCTCACAAAAAAACAAACCGTTAGTGAAATCTTTAATTTAAATACCGATTCATTTTTTGTCAAGTATAAATTATGTCCTATTTGTATTTTTCCCATTCCCAAGAGAACATGCATTTTCAGACTGATTCTCAAATTTGAATCCTTAGGCCCGGTTCAAACGTCGACTTCTCATGTACCGAATATAATGCAAATGAGATAAATCTATTGCTTTCGTTCATTTGCATTAGGTTTGGCACATGAGAAGTTCCTTTGAACCGGGCCTGAGCCTTTCGCGATGATAAAGTCAGCAAGCATGAGCATGCCACATGTTTTGAGATGACCGCTTCCTCAGTGGTGTTTACCCATTTGCCACTGAGGAAGCGGCTGAAGCGTCGAAACGTCTGATTTCTCTCACTATGTTAACCACATTTTCACAAAAAAATTACGATTTTTTTTTATTATTGACATCCTTGCTACACAGTTAATCAAACTTTAAATAGAATGTTTTGTCCGTTTGTTATCCTGCGTGAAAGCGCTTGAAACGGGCAAAGGGAAGGGGAAAAGCGGTCGAAGACTCTCCCATGTTAGTTTTTAGTTGAACAAAGACAAGAGCTGTTTTGCTCTCTTGTCTGTTTTGTAATAGCCGATTTCAAACGGTTCATCTTCTGCAAAATAAGGACCTAGTGCTACCGTTCATGGTACACATAAATCATGTGAATATGGAGAGTATGCCAGCTGCTTCGTGAGTGAACACAAATCTCCTTACGAGTAGTGTGTTGGTAGAGATGTTATCAAACTCTTGAGCGATATTAAATCCAAATATTAATATCTTGTGAACTGTGTCATATTTTAAGCACCACTCTAAGACTTCAAAAACCTGAGAACACATATTACACAATGTATTTCAAGTACACCAATAATTTATTGGATTTAAAATGAGATGTTTTGTTGTTACTTTAAACAGCCTATCTATCGGTTTGTGATAAAAAGAAAAAAAAACCGTTTTTGTGCGAACATTGTTCTTAGTTTATTTTACAGGTTTTACCTGCTCCAAGCTACTGATCTGACAGCTAACATGTGTGAATTTTGGCCGGATACGAACCGAGATTTACGTGTGTGACTAGATATACGTATAAGCTGGTATACGATAAATTCAATGCATGTTGCACCATATTACTCTCGCTCTGCCACATCGCATGCAGTCATACCTGTTGATGTCGTGATTATTCATAAGAGCGGGAATTTAGTGGTCATAAGTTAGTTTTTTAATCTAGATATCACACCACTTCTGTTTTACAACATTCCCAGATATGGAAAGGGTGACAGGTGAACATAGCTATTACGCGAACGCTTTTTTTTTTTTATGTTTTTCTTATTGTAGTCTCGTGGCTTTGAGGGATTTAAATAGTGTTCGTTTCTTAGAGATATTTTGCTGCTTTCATCAGTGGAGACTAGTACACTTGAATTCAGATTTGAATGTTTATCACCTAACTGGAAATATGTTTTGCCATGTGGCCTTTCTCCCAGCGAAAGGAAAGATGATGGCTTCCGCACTGGCGGATGGCTTCGCAGTTGAAAAATAATGAAGTCGGTCTAGAGCATCCCAAGCAACTGTCTCAGTTTCATACAATTCTCTTGACCTGGAGCAAATAGCTGTACATTACCTGAGAATCGCTTTAGCCATGGCTTTAAGAAGCTTTGACGGCGGATTTTTCTTGATTTTCTCCGCCCTGAAAAGGCTTTTTCATTGTTTAAGAGAATAGCCGCCTTGCCTTGAGTTCGTTTTTACAAATACTTTCGGGAAAAAGTTTGAGTAACTAGCCTTTTGTTTGATGGAGAGAGTAGTTAAAATTTCCTTTTTAAAATGGAAAATCTGGAAACTTGACAAAAATGCATTCATATTCTATCACCAAAACCATTTTTTGTAAGAATGGAATCCTCTGCTTTACTAAAATGCTTCATATTAAACTCTGAGGAAACTGTTTCATATAAACTCAATCACCTCGTTTTGGAATCTTTAATCACTCTAAGACACCCGTAGTTCAGATATCATTACGTCGCTCATTTAAACTCATTTAAACTTTTAATAGAATGTGTTGTCCGTTTGTTATCCTGCGTGAAAGCGCTTGAAACGGGCAAAGGGAAGGGGAAAAGCGGTCGAAGACTCTCCCATGTTAGTTTTTAGTTGAACAAAGACAAGAGCTGTTTTGCTCTCTTGTCTGTTTTGTAATAGCCGATTTCAAACGGTTCATCTTCTGCAAAATAAGGACCTAGTGCTACCGTTCATGGTACACATAAATCATGTGAATATGGAGAGTATGCCAGCTGCTTCGTGAGTGAACACAAATCTCCTTACGAGTAGTGTGTTGGTAGAGATGTTATCAAACTCTTGAGCGATATTAAATCCAAATATTAATATCTTGTGAACTGTGTCATATTTTAAGCACCACTCTAAGACTTCAAAAACCTGAGAACACATATTACACAATGTATTTCAAGTACACCAATAGTTTATTGGATTTAAAATGAGATGTTTTGTTGTTACTTTAAACAGCTTATCTATCGGTTTGTGATAAAAAAAAAAAAAACCGTTTTTGTGCGAACATTGTTCTTAGTTTATTTTACAGGTTTTACCTGCTCCAAGCTACTGATCTGACAGCTAACATGTGTGAATTTTGGCCGGATACGAACCGAGATTTACGTGTGTGACTAGATACAGGGGCACCCAACGACAAGTTTCGGTAGATATCTGTTCGGTGGAGGGTAATTCGCCTTGCTCTTTCGGCGTCGATTAAAGAGTGCACTCGGATTTTCGTAACTAAAACGTGGCCTAAAAGATTCGAAATTGGGAAATCATAGCCACTAAGGTTTTCAGAGAGGCCGTAATTGCTGTTTTTCGCAGTCAAAAACGTCAGCTAGCATTTTCGGAAAGAAAATAGTTCCCTAGAAAGTTCATGGAAAGTTCATTTCAGCTTGCATTTTCTCAAAGGAAGATTTTGTTCCCTAACATTTTCGGGCAATTAAAATTTCAGCTAGGGAATCCGAACAGATGAACTTCTTCTAGCTTATAAAAACATCGCTTTAAACAGACTTCAAAAACCACAAGGCACTTAAAAATGCCTTTCTACAGCTTTTGGTTGATTTGGCTCGTTGGGTGCCCCTGTAGATATACGTATAAGCTAGTATACGATAAATTCAATGCATGTTGCACCATATTACTCTAGCTCTGCCACATCGCATGCAGTCATACCTGTTGATGTCGTGATTATTCATAAGAGCGGGAATTTAGTGGTCATAAGTTAGTTTTTTAATCTAGATATCACACCACTTCTGTTTTACAACATTCCCAGATATGGAAAGGGTGACAGGTGAACATAGCTATTACGCGAACGCTTTTTTTTTATGTTTGTTTTCTTATTGTAGTCTCGTGGCTTTGAGGGATTTAAATAGTCTTCGTTTCTTAGAGATATTTTGCTGCTTTCATCAGTGGAGACTAGTACACTTGAATTCAGATTTGAATGTTTACCACCTAACTGGAAATATGTTTTGCCATGTGGCCTTTCTCCCAGCGAAAGGAAAGATGATGGCTTCCGCACTGGCGGATGGCTTCGCAGTTGAAAAATAATGAAGTCGGTCTAGAGCATCCCAAGCAACTGTCTCAGTTTCATACAATTCTCTTGACCTGGAGCAAATAGCTGTACATTACCTGAAAATCGCTTAAGCCATGGCTTTAAGAAGCTTTGACGGCGGATTTTTCTTGATTTTCTCCGCCCTGAAAAGGCTTTTTCATTGTTTAAGAGAATAGCCGCCTTGCCTTGAGTTCGTTTTTACAAATACTTTCGGGAAAAAGTTTGAGTAACTAGCCTTTTGTTTGATGGAGGGAGTAGTTAAAATTTCCTTTTTAAAATGGAAAATCTGGAAACTTGACAAAAATGCATTCATATTCTATCACCAAAACCATTTTTTGTAAGAATGGAATCCTCTGCTTTACTAAAATGCTTCATATTAAACTCTGAGGAAACTGTTTCATATAAACTCAATCACCTCGTTTTGGAATCTTTAATCACTCTAAGACACCCGTAGTTCAGATATCATTACGTCGCTCATTTAAACTCATTTAAACTTTTAATAGAATGTGTTGTCCGTTTGTTATCCTGCGTGAAAGCGCTTGAAACGGCCAAAGTGAAGGGGAAAAGCGGTCGAAGACTCTCCCATGTTAGTTTTTAGTTGAACAAAGACAAGAGCTGTTTTGCTCTCTTGTCTGTTTTGTAATAGCCGATTTCAAACGGTTCATCTTCTGCAAAATAAGGACCTAGTGCTACCGTTCATGGTACACATAAATCATGTGAATATGGAGAGTATGCCAGCTGCTTCGTGAGTGAACACAAATCTCCTTACGAGTAGTGTGTTGGTAGAGATGTTATCAAACTCTTGAGCGATATTAAATCCAAATATTAATATCTTGTGAACTGTGTCATATTTTAAGCACCACTCTAAGACTTCAAAAACCTGAGAACACATATTACACAATGTATTTCAAGTACACCAATAGTTTATTGGATTTAAAATGAGATGTTTTGTTGTTACTTTAAACAGCTTATCTATCGGTTTGTGATAAAAAAAAAAACCGTTTTTGTGCGAACATTGTTCTTAGTTTATTTTACAGGTTTTACCTGCTCCAAGCTACTGATCTGACAGCTAACATGTGCGAATTTTGGCCGGATACGAACCGAGATTTACGTGTGTGACTAGATATACGTATAAGCTGGTATACGATAAATTCAGTGCATGTTGCATCATATTACTCTAGCTCTGCCACATCGCATGCAGTCATACCTGTTGATGACGTGATTATTCATAAAAGCGGGAATTAGTGGTCGTAAGCTAGTATTTTAATCTAGATATCACACCACTTCTGTTTTACAACATTCCCAGATATGGAAAGGGTGACAGGTGAACATAGCTTTTACGCGAACGCTTTTTTTGTGTTTATTTTCTTATTGTAGTCTCGTGGCTTTGAGGGATTTAAATAGTGTTCGTTTCTTAGAGATATTTTGCCGCTTTCATCAGTGGAGACTAGTACACTTGAATTCAGATTTTGATTGTCTATCACCTAACTGGAAATATGTTTTGCCATGCGGCCTTTCTCCCAGCGAAAGGAAAGATGATGGCTTCCGCACTGGCGGATGGCTTCGCAGTTGAAAAATAATGAAGTCGGTCTAGAGCATCCCAAGCAACTGTCTCAGTTTCATACAATTCTCTTGACCTGGAGCAAATAGCTGTACATTACCTGAGAATCGCTTTAGCCATGGCTTTAAAAAGCTTTGACGGCAGATTTTTCTTGATTTTCTCCGCCCTGAAAAGGCTTTTTCATTGTTTAAGAGAATAGCCGCCTTGCCTTGAGTTCGTTTTTACAAATACTTTCGGGAAAAAGTTTGAGTAACTAGCCTTTTGTTTGATGGAGAGAGTAGTTAAAATTTCCTTTTTAAAATGGAAAATCTGGAAACTTGACAAAAATGCATTCACATTCTATCACCAAAACCATTTTTTGTAAGAATGGAATCCTCTGCTTTACTAAAATGCTTCATATTAAACTCTGAGGAAATTGTTTCATATAAACTCAATCGCCTGGTTTTGGAATCTTTAATCTCTCTAAGACACCCGTAGTTCAGAGAGCATTACGTCGCTCATTTAAAAACCGATTATTTGTAGGGTATAAATTTTTCTTTTTATAATGATTTCTGCCAGTCTCAAGCCACCATTTCTTTTTCGGGTGGTTCTCAAACTTGAAGTCGTTCGCGAGGGTGAAGTTTGCAAACCACGAGTTGAACATATGAATCAATAACAGCCGATAGTGGAATCTGCTTTTCACATTATGTTTAGTTGCACGTTTTCTCTAGCGGTGTCCATTGCCACTCTCTCTCGTCTGTTTTCTAATACGAACTTGCTCTGTTTTCTCTTCCGGAAAAAAAGGACCTTCTCTAACTACAACTGAACACTTTCAAATTGATTGCAATTTTTCTGTGGGTAGATTGAAGATCAAATTGCATTTAAAAAGTTTCTAAAACCAAAATAACGTCAAATATTTCATTCTAAAGGCGATTCGTTATTTGTAAAGCATCGCAGTCGGAGATGTGGTTCTTATCATTTCTGCCAGTCCCAGGAGACCACGTGTTTTCAAGGTGATTCTCAAACTTGAAGCCGTTCTTAGCAAGCCACATGTTTTGAGATTAGAATTAATGACAACTGGACAGTAGAATGAGCTGTCTGCATGTTAGTTAAACGCTTCCTTCGGCGCTGCCGACGAGAATAGCTATTCTCTCTTAAATTTCTGTACTCAACGTCTATTGATCCCCCAGCAAAAGGACCCACCCCATGTACACCTGAAACTTTCAAACTGATAACATTTTCTCTGTGAGCAGATTTAAGATTAAATTACATTTAACACAGCAACAGTAGTTAGTTTCCTTCTTGACTCTGAAACTGTTGCCTTGAAATCTGGCATGATGGTTAAAAGATTCGCTGACCATGACCGCAACAATAAGCGTTAACGTTAGCTCTCTTGATGAACACTATGTGCTCTTAGAGCAAATGGCGAAAAAAAGTTTAAATTTAAAAATAAATAAATGAATGAAACGAATATTTAATGCCATAGAACATATCATAGTAACTGCTACCCAGATCCCAATATTAACTCTTAAGACCGAAAAATAAACCTCTGCTCTGACTTTTACTAAGACCAGGGCATTACATTTTTTTAGAAGTTAGTGCCATATGTTCAATGGCGGAAAATACCCAACCTCATTGTTACAGCTTACGGAAGACGTAAAGCATAAGGATATGGCGTGTGTGTCAGCTGATTCGTATGTGTTACCACAATTCTCCACACGAGTAGTAAGTTGGTAAAGGTTTTATCAAACTCTTGAGCGATAATGAATCCAAATATTAAATCTTGCGAACCATGACATATTTTAAGCACCACTCTGATAATTCAAAAAGCTGGAAACACGCATATTTAACAATGCATTCCAAGTACACCGATAGTTTATTGGATTTAAAATGAGATGTTTGATCTTTGTTTTGTTTTGAGTTTAAACAGCTTTTCTGGGGGCTCCGTTTTTATAAAATTATTTACGGGAGAATAATAAGAAAAAACAAAGCTATTGATACAGTAACACAGGTGAATTGACTGGCATAACACACGTTTAACTGAGAAGAGTATTTATATGGCTCGCGGGTGGTTTAGCAGTTTGTCGTTTACCCGTCTTGTCGCAGTTGGTCCACTAACTAAAGATGATTGCCAAAATGATGTTCGTTCTACTTGCCGCCTTTGCTGTTTCCCTGAGCCTTTCTGCCGATCAAGGTTAGTCCACCAGTAGTCTAAAAGAAATCGTTCAACGATTCTTTCAACCGAAAAGGCCTTTTTTACAAGTAGTGGGATTCTTGTTTATAAAAAAAGTGTTTTTAGAGAAAAGCAGAACACTTAAAAGTGTTCTGCTTTTCTCTAACAACTTACCAAATTAACGTAGCGTATATTTAAATGGAGTAAATATTAGCGGAATAGAAATGAATTGCTGAAACAAATTGTGCACCAAAATACATCTGTTTGTTCTATGGATCGACAAATTCATGATTATTTCAATTCTGAAGCATATAAATTTCTAGATAACTTTGGTATACATGGGTCCCGCTCGTACTTGTCCCTTTGGGTGTAAACTTTACCCTTTTTTCAGTTGTAAAAAGTTTTTTTCTTTCACTTTTTACGTAATTATATACCCAATAAAGCTGTTAAAAAATAATCAGTTTTCTTAAAATAAAGGTGTTTCTTGCCGACCTGGTTAAGACTGGAAACGGTCCTTTTTTTTTTTTTTTTTTTTTTTTTACATATAATCGTTTTGTCCTAAGAGGGTCTATACGTAAAGTAGTTTGGAAGCGTTGGGGAAGTTCAACGGCTCCTGGGTTTATGGGTGGGTCAACAAACTCTGTTGTAACGGTTTAATTTTGAAGGTAATCAAATTCCTTTTTCCAACAGGTCAGCATGTTCTGAAGCAAGATGAAGCTGAAGATCCCCGCAGGGGAATGACGAGTCAGGGACAAGCACAGAGACCCAATAGACCTGAGAAAACGAAACGCCCAAGATCCAACTCTGAACCGAGTCTGCGCTGGAAAGGTCAGATCTGCGCCAAAAAGTGCAACTTTTGGACATGCACTACTTACAAATGCGTGGGAGATCAAATATGCTGTCACAGGGGGAATCCTAAAAGCTTATGCTGCCCCACGTCAAAGCCATTGTGCATTCGAAATAAATGTTGCGCCAGGGGATACCCCGTACTCTGCGGAAATGTTTGTTGCAGGAGTGGCAATCGTTGTTGCTATGGAAGGTATTGCTGCAGGAGTGGAACCTCCTGCTGTGGATCAAAATGTTGCATTAGAAATTATAGATGCTGTGGAGGAAACTGCTGCAACAGAGACACCAAGGCCTGCTGTGACGGACGCCGATGCGTTAATCCATGTCCTTCCCAGATGGATGCCGTTGGATGTTTTACATATCCCAGGTCTCTTGGGGATGCTGGCACTGAACAAGGCAGATTCAAGAGAGATGTGCCTGCAAAACTCTACCGTATTCTGCGACCTGACGAGAATCCCAATTCGATTCTTGCTAAAGATCCCGCTGGAACAAAAACTGTTCTGTCCCACGTCAACTGTGGCAGTCGGAAGAACTACAAATCACAGTATATATCAACTTCAGCCTCCATAGCGGTGTCCAGACGATACAAAACACAAGGAGAAGCTAAGGGCCTAACTGGATTGAGGATCTGCGAGTTTGATACAGCCACAGTGCGCCAGAGTTGCGAAATCATTGACCTGACAACCGATGCGAACCGAAACCACCACCTGGGAAATGCTGTGTGCAAAAATTTCGCCAAGGCGTCAGAGGAAATCCTTCTCAAATGCAATGGGGCAATTTCGTGCACAATCGTTCAGTAGCCACCAAGTCGAAGTTGAGGAGAAATTCCGTTTATGGAACTTATCTTCTCTGTTCAGTGTACGAAGTATAAAGTTTCAATTGAAACCTGTAGTTTTATTCAGTATTAGTCACTGTTAGCCAAAGGTGACCTTATGTGTCAAAGAAATAAATACAGTTCAGTCAAAAATGAATTGTGTGTACTGATATTTGATTGCAATAATATAACGAATCAAAGTAGAGCTAGATATGGCACTTTAAACAACATTTGCGGTTTTGTTTAATCCTCTCCTTCTCAGTAATAGATAAGCATTTTCCAAATGAACAGAACTAATCAAAGTCTAAAGAAACTATGAAATTACAAATAATCCCACGTACCCTATAGAAAAATCTATAAACCAGAGTTTCCCCCAAGACTTTAATTCCCGTGATAAGTTCTGGTTCAATACCTTTGTCTGATATTTTCTAGGTGGTATGGGAAACCATCGCTAAGTATGGATTTAGATGCAGACTTAGCGGCCAACACATAATCGGGCATTGCGCATATATATAGTGACTTCGCGGGAAGTGGTTACAAGAGTGTACTAACGCCATTCTATCCAACTACCGTAAAAGCTCTATGAAGCCCCCCGTCTCTTTTAACCCCCTCTCTAATAAGCCAATTAATCAATCATCCAACCAATCAATCAATCAATCAATCAATCCCTTATTATTTACATCTTTTTTCTACAATGAGCGTTACATTTTGAAAGGAATTTAGAGCTGTAAAAAGAAGAAAAGAAAAGCTAAACTATTACAATTTAGAGGTGTCTAGGGGCTAAATAAACTTAAGTTTTCTAGTTAGCCCTTAGCTAAGGAAAGGTAATTAAACAAATTGCAGCGGGTACAACAACAACAACAACAACAACAACAACAATAGCATACACACAATTAAAAACTAAGACAAAAAATAAGCACATAAAGGCAGTCGTTTGTTGTATAAAGTGCCATATCTAGTTCCCCGTTTGGAAGTCGGTTTTTGTAATAAGCGCCCCCCTCCCCCGCCCCTCTTTGAGACATGAGATTTTGTAATTAGTCTTCCTATTCCCTCTTACGAAAGCCACCTCATGCGGCTCGGTTGGTTTGTTTTTAAACAAATATACACTCAAACACATAATACTGTTTCCTGATCTGTATTAAATACTTAAGTATCACTGCAGTTGTTTGATTTATGTACAAAAACTATTTTAAGACATAAACGGCGTGTTTAAGATTTGAAGTAAGCCCCCCCCCCCCTCTCTATTAAGCCCCCCTCTCTCTAATAAGCCCCCCGTTAATGAGGCCCGGGGAGTCAATAGAGCTTTTACGGTGTGAACAGTATACCCTTCAAAGATTGTGGGTGAATCGGTATTCTGAAAGCGCGCATTCAAACAGAAACAAAGAAACACACCGCCCGAGCAGTTCCACATACTTCGCTCTAAAATGACTTGTATACATGTAAAACCTTTTTGAAACATCCTAACATTATTTAGTCCATTCACAGTCTCACGAAAAAAACAACATATCATCTCTGAGCGGTTAACGCCATATCATACCTCGCGCGACCGCCGCGCGAGGAAGGAATGCACCGCAGACAAAAATGGTATTAAAAAACAATACCATTGAACTGATTGAAGGAATCTAAATGCACGGTCACCATGTTGTTGTTTTTTTGTTTGGTGTTTTGATAGATAACTTTCTATACGGAATCTCCGCATTTTATGAAAAAGGAGATAGTGAATTTCAAAGTTTAATTCTTTAAGACCCTAATTTTTTTTAACTCTTTCGGCAATTTTCTCGATGCAAATAATTGAAAGGGATCTAGATGTCCTATATGAAGGTCTTCCATGAAACGTTTGCTATTCTGGACTTTGCAGTTTTTGTGCTATGAATGAGACTGAAGATGAAACCCACTTTCTGTTTCGGTGTTCAAAGTATTCATCAATCAGAAACGCCTTTTATGATGAAATAGTTAATAGAATACCGAATATTAAGCTGTTACCATTTGCTGATTTAATTGTGGAATTAATGAACTGTGATGATAATATTATTAATATGACGTTTGTTAAGTTTATTTCCGCGTGTTTTGATTTACGAAACAATCTGTTGTCAAACTAGTGTAGTTTAATTCTTGTTGCCTGCTTTCGCAATACTGTAATGTTTAACGGTCATGCAAATAAAGCTTGTTGTTGTTGGAATATCGAGGACTCAAGTTTTGTGACGTCACCAATTTCAGTTGTAATCGGTAGGTACGCGGTTGATAAGTGTGTTTTCGAGTCATTTTTCACTGCCGAAGCTCCCGGGCTGGCATCATTAAGCTGGAATAGAGAGTAGAGGCAAACCTCTGAACGAAGCCAGAGGTGAGAGATAATTTCACAACGACTGGGACGCCAAAAGTGGTCGTGTCGAGTCATGGCAACTCAGAAATGAAGTTCGTCTCTCTAGCCGTTCTGTGATGGTTTCTTGGACCTAGCAAGGCAATTTTGGCGAGATTTAACTTGCAACACAACGCTTACCAGCAGGTCCGGATGGCTCGACACTAGAAATCAAAATCTATTAAATGAAGATGACGGGACTTCCATTTCGCCGTGGTATCCAAATATCTCAGAATGCACTCCGGGCGCCAAAGAGAAAAACAGAGGCTTTCAAAAGTGGCTGGAATCAAATGGCTGATGCTCGACTCGCTATAGGAGTGACAGGCAAAATTGGAGATAAATGCTTAGTTATGAGATTAAGGTTTGCTCTCACTAGGGTATTTTGTTTTCCAAAGGAGATTTTGAATTAAAGAATTGAAAGCAAAGATGTGGGCGCATCTGAAAACGGGCATTTTTGGAAAACGGGCATTTTTGGGAAAACAAATAATGATATGGAACGGGAAACGAAGGTTTTTCCCAGTAAATTGGCTCTTAAAGCCTAAAACAGTTTACTACGGTGGCCCATACCTGCCACGGCAAAACTTACTTTTCCACGGCAAAAGAAAAAGGCGTTCACAACTGCGAGGATCATTCTTCATTTGATTTCATTTCCGCAGTTCATATATGATTCATTTCATACATCATTCACACTCATTTCTTTCACGGGAACACTTGAGCCCACAATTGACCTGCTCCCAACGTCAGTGGCTTCATAGCTCAGTTGGTTAGAGCATCGCACCGGTAATCGCGAGGTCACGGGTTCAAAGTCCCGAATTTTTTTCAGGCTTCTTTTTGCAATTGCATAAATTGCGTTCACAACTGCGAGGATCATTCTTCATTTGATTTCATTTCCGCAGTTCATATATGATTCATTTCATATATCATTCACACTCATTTCTTTCACAGGAACATATTAACCCACAATTGACCGGCTCCCAACGTCAGTGGCTTCATAGCTCAGTTGGTTACAGCATCGCACCTGTAATCGCGAGGTCACGGGTTCAAACCCCGTTGAAGTCCTGAATTTTTTTTTCAGGCTTCTTTTCGCAATTGCATAAATTGCGTTCACAACTGCGAGGATCATTCTTCATTTGATTTCAATTCCGTAGTTCATATATGATTCATTTCATATATCATTCACAAGATCAATTATGTCGAAAATCATTTAATAGAGAGGAAGATAATGAGCATTCTGAATATTTTCGATATGTGATGGATTCTCTTGGCCTAGTTGAGCCTGTAATTGGAGAGAGCCCTTGCACCTGTACCACAAACTTGTTTCAGTGTCTGTCTCAGGTGGTTCTTGAGCTACCGTAATCTATAAGGCTGTCGTAACTTCCAAGATTGTTGTGAAGTGAACACCTTTATTGTCAACAGGGTAGTCCCTTCAGGACATATACAAAAGGCCTGCTATCAGGCCTACTCTGGGTCCTTAAGTCGCCTTAAGTCGCCTTAAATCGCCTTAAGTCTTAAAATTAGTCTAGGGGTAGTGGGATACCAATATACCCCATCAGATAACAATCAGAATATAATTATTATGAAAGGTGTTCGTCATCGTGGTTTCAAAAGATAGCTGAGTTAATCTTTTGTCTCACGATTGAGTCACAAAGATGTGGATCGCGACGTTTCGACCGCTATACTGCTGGTCTTCATCAGGCGATGGTGTCGACTGGCTGCGTGTCAGTAGCCACGCAGCCAGTCGACACCATCGCCTGATGAAGACCAGCAGTATAGCGGTCGAAACGTCGCGATCCACATCTTTGTGACTCAATCGTGAGACGAAAGATTAACTCAGCTATCAGAATATAATTTAATTCATGTCTATGTAACAAATGCCTAAAATCCAGGAAAATATAGATACTTTTTATACCCGAATTGTGACAAAAAAATACCACATAGCCAAAACCCCTGGCCAGGCCTGATGCGCTAGCAAAGTAGTGACAGATCAAGGGAGGCATCTTAATGCAATTGTCTCTTAGTTTATTTCCAAAACTAATGATGGGGAGAGGGGAAGCAGGGGGTTGCCTCCTCTCCCTTCTTGCAATATCCCTTTAAAAGGTACTGATGAGCCTGGTGAACTCCTGTGATAACACACAGGAGAGGCCAGAACACACAGGGGCACCTGTACCAGAGATAATTGTTTGCAGGAATCATGTAAGGTACATATGAGAGCAAACTTGAACACAAGTCCTGATTAAATATCTGTGATTAGTCGTTTTAGGTAATTGGCTCTAGTGGAGACACCACAGACAAGATTCTAGTTTCCGCACAATTTATTTTCCGTAAGATATTATGTCACCAGTTTGCTACAAAAACAAGTACCCATAAAATACAATTCAAGTCAAAATATTTAAGCTTACAATTTAATTTTTAATAAGCATAACAAATGTAACAGATGAAATAAGCCTAGTAACAACGATTGAAATACTCACTGTTAACTCAAACTTAAATAAAAGGCCTAAGCAAAGTATTATTAGGGTTCAACTAACCTTTATCTGTTATTTTTCCGAACAAAATTCCAAATCTTTGTTGGATACATTCTAACCAAATGGACGAGGGAGATAAACAAGAATACTCCATATCCACTCCACAACTCCGTGAAAACCTGCACTAATTTCCTCTTTGCACAGGGTTCATACTTAACTTGACAGATGAACTCACAGCCAAAGCCAAACGAAATTCTTTTCACTTCATGTCCCCGGCAAATAAACCATAAGTGTCCTAATCCGCATATTTCCATGTGTCGGGCAAATGTTACATGTGCCGTACGCGATGAATGTAATCTTTCACACATTTGATGGTTGTGCAGGAATCAAAATGGCAACTGTAACACAATATTATTATTCTTCTGATCGATCGCACAGAAATGCCTCATCATCCACTTTCCAGCTTTTGGTTTGCATGTACCGCTGGAAGAAAAAGGTAAACTTGGCTTCCAGCCACTGTTATCGTCACGTGACATGACTTGCTCCTCTGTAGCATGGAAAACTAGCTAGAGGCTGGCAAGGAGTTTTGGGAGAATCAAAATGGCAACTTGCCTGACTTGCAGTAAGAAAGAACCTCCTAAAACCTTCAAGTTTAATATTAGTGGAACGTCCAAGTTTCCAGGAGCCCATAAAGTGGTCAGTGACCAAGGAAAAGATGTTTCATTGAAAAAGACCTTGGCATACGATGCTCGTTACGGTATTGGAGTGTTCTGCCTCACTGGGGAAAGGGAAGAACAGATTGGTTGCGTTCCCGAAAAGGAACGATCAATGTTTGATACCAGTGGAATGGCATATAATTTACCAAACTTTCATGCAAAAGTTCACGGTGCAAACTGCAAGAATCTAGAAGATAAGTTTACAAGACAACAATTGCTGTCATTTGTGAAATATCATGACTTCTTCTTGTTTATTTTTTGTTTACATTACAAATTTTATATACTTAATAGTCTTATTTAAATTATGTCTTTCTTTTAATGAGTACATAAATAATTTTTTAGATATAATAAAAACATCCTCTTAAGGTGAAAGCATTTTGGTTTGTTTACATTATACATGTATGCTGTGATGCTCAATTTACTGTTACTGATCAACACATAATAATGAGTGAGACATTGAGGGTGATTGGAAACAGACTTAAAGATTTGACCAAAACTGCAAAGCCATAGGAACAAATTTATCATGACAATCAAACATCTTAACCTGGAAAACTACAATAGAAATTAATGAAAACTGCAATGTCTCCCACCACAAGCAACATTGTTATCTGCATGTTTAATGCCTACTTTGTGTTTGCAATATATTGTAATTGCTTTAATTATATTTAATTATTGTTGTTATTCCAGTCCAGCATTTTTGAGCTCTTGTGGCTTTAAAACATGGACATCTGACACTTACATTATAAATTATAGGGATTAAAAACAGGTGAAATAATATTATTGTGATCATATTATATCAATGGACAAGATTTTGGGAAAGAAATAGAACTTTTTGTAGAGACTTTGATGAACTGATACCCTATCATTTAAGTTGAATTAAAGCACTTTAAGTTGCCTTAGGTTGTGTAAGGTTGCCTTAAGTCGCCTTAAATAGCCTTAAGTCGCCTTAAGTCGCCTTAAGTCGCCTTAAGTCGCCTTAAATCGCCTGTTTTTTTGGGAGAACTTTTCTAAAGTCGCCTTAAATTGCCTTAAGTCGCTTTAAGTCGCCTTAAGTTACGGCGACTTAAGGACCCAGAGTAGGCCTTGCTATCAATGGGAGCCCTGACAAATAAAGAGTAAGAAAAGTAATCAGTCACTTAATTCACAAAGTTAAGAACAAAAGCCTACATAAAAAAAAAGAACTTAAATAGCAAATAGAGTAAAATTACTTTGACAATCTATTAAAAATTACCCAGCCACTATAATAAAAAGAACGTTTCGCAGCTTCGGTGCGAACCCTCGGCAAATAAAGGTAATTACTTTGCCTGGTGGTGCGACTACATATACTCTCGTGAAAAGTAAAATAATTTCTAAAAAATTGCGGGCATCTACCAGCAATACATTTCTTTACAAGGTTAAAAACATGATCTTTACGCCTACACTGTAGAGTGCTCCACCTTAGACTTGGTACAGCCTGATCACTATTATAATTGATTTTGCAAATAATTCTTGCGGCACGTCTTTGAAGCCTCTCCAGGGAGGAGGTGTTTCCCACGCCACAACAGTTTCAAACAGTGTCGCAATAATCCAAAACAGGCCTGATAAGGGAGGTATAGATAACATTAGCACAATGAGTAGTCAAATGTTTTCTAATGCAACTTAACATTCCCACTCTCTTGCCAGTCCTCGTCAAAACATATTTTACATGAAATATGCTCATCAAAAACAACTCCCAAATACTTGAATTCATAGACACGCTTAATAACTTGACCATCAACTGAAATATTAAAAGTGTCAACATTGGAAAACCTTCCGTAAGTTCCAAATAACATAGCTTCAGTTTTAGAAACGTTCAGAAAGAACGTCCACTTCTTCGTTAATCCTGTTCAATTTCAGAGACTTGCTTTGAAGAAAAGAACAGAACTGTGTCATCTGCAGACATTAGTATGCAGCACCGGATAACCACATCTGGCAAATCATTCACATGTAGCAAGAACAAGAGGGGGCCGATTATTGATCCTTGAGGCACACCAACGTTCACTCGGCTCAGAGTGTGAGAGCACACCTTGAAAGCCTACAACCTGGATACGACTTCCTAAATAATCTTTGAACCAGTTGTGTGCCAGACCTGTGACTCCAAGCGCCGATAATTTGCTAAGTAGTAACGAGTGGTCAACAGTGTCAAATGCCTTACGGAGATCTATAAAAACTGCCCCAGTCAATTGTCCCTGATCCATGCTCCTGTGTATGGTATCAGCAAAGGCTAAGGCTGCAAATTCAATTGAGTGGGCTTTTCTAAAACCACACTGATATGGACTCAAAATATTACGTTCCTTTAAATAGCAACAGAGCTGCGAGTGAACAGCCCTTTCCAACAATTTGGAAACAGTAGGTAAAATAGAAATAGGGCGATAAATTGTCCATACTTTCTGCCTTGTCCTTCTTAAATAAGGGAATATCACGAGCTGCTTTCCAATCGGCAGGAGCCTTGGCTTGGCGCAAGGAAGCATTTATTATTGCAGCCAGTGGTTTAGCGAGGATGTCCGCGCAATCCTTCAATAGCCGAGGGGGGATTTTATCTAAGCCAAAGGTTTTTCCAGACTTGAGTCCTCGCAGTTGTGACAAAATGAAATTTTGCGATACTTCCTTGAGCTCAAAAGGCGCATAACTCTGGTTTGGCGAAGAGAAGCCACTCCAAGGGAAAACACTATGCACAGAGCTAGCGGTAGTCCCCAGTGAGGTAACGAAACGCGTAGCAGCTCCAGCAAAGAACTTGTTGAAAGCATTTGCAATAGTGCCTTTATCGGACGTAAGACTGCCTCCATTGTTAATGCCTGACGACATCGATTTGCTCTCACCAGGCAAGATCTTCTTTACCGTTTT